>QLSR01000253.1:581302-677703 GCA_031780015.1 Citrullus colocynthis
TTTTTTTTTTTTTTTTTTTTATGGTTGTGTGCTTTGATGTTGATTGCCCATTATGAGATTCAAATTCGCATGATAGATGACTTATTGTGGAAATAGAATAGCTTTATCTTGAGTTAAAGTCATTTATGTCCCTCTTAAAGTCTTCCATATTCTTGAGCACGTAGCCATTTTAATTTAGAATCTTTAACTGAAAAAAAGATTAAGTTGGGTGTATTTGGTTGTCACTCCGAAAGGCCCCACTAGTTAGAGAGTAGAAATGCATGATAGTTTGTAATCTTAGACTAAGGAAAAAGAAAAGAGTATACATGTGATGCGCACTTTGAGTGTTAACCGCAAGTGTATAAGTTAAGTTATAATATAAGACAGTGAAGTCCGAATATCATTCCACTAGAGATCCAATTGTGAAGGTTTATGTTACTTAGCTATTCTAGAATCGAATCAATTTTATTTGAGGATTGGAATGGAAGTTGTTAATTATCGAAAATATAAACCAAATAAGGAAAGTATTAAAGTGAGAAACACAAGAGTGAAAGAGAGTTCAAGTTAAACATACAATCTCTCAATCAGACATCTAACCTAACATGTGAAGATGGCCAATCCACAAGAATTAAACACAATAACAATGAAAAGCACAATCATTCCAACAAAACCATGAAAGTCTACAAGATCAACATGAATTCATAAACAAATCATCAAGACCCTAAAACTAAAGAGTTTAGCACTCATAGCTTGAAGCAACATGTTTAAACAAAATAAACAAAGAAAGAGTGTAAAGAAAGAGAAACTCTACTGAAAAGAGGCTCTTGATTGAGGTAACACCGTCACAATCTCCTTAGCTCTCATGTCGGAATTCGAATGGCACCACGACTATCTCGAACTCTTTTCCTCTTCCTTGCAACTAACTCACTCCTTAAACTCTTTTATGAACTCTCACTCAATTCTCTCCTTCTTGTGCCTCTTTTGGTCTGTAGATTGATGATTAGGGCCGCTGGAAACCCCCAAATTTATATAGTTGGCTGCCCAAAAACATACCAAAAATACCATTTTCATTTATGGACAACTGGCGCCGCGGCGCTATTGAAAATTTGAAGACAGCACAGCGGCACTAGGGTTGTGTCCAGAATTATTTGCTCTCGGGTTTTAGCGCCGCGACCCTGCCCAAATTTTTGTGATATTGAGTTTTTCTTCTCTTTTTCACCTTATTCTTGCTCGGTTTTGATCTTTTGGTCTTTTCTTCTAATATTCCTCATTTTAGCCTGAAAACCACTAGCAAACAAGTGAAATCTAATATAAACTCCCTTAATTTGAGAGGATAGAAAGCACTTTTCGAGTACTTATTAACATGCCTTTGAGAAAAGAAAAAAAGTGTACACAAAATATATGAGCTTTACATTTCTATCCTTTTAAATGTTAAACTTGTAATGAGTATGCATGGATGGGGGTAAAAAGAGTTTCCTTTGCTGTGATCAGTAAGGATGCTTAGGAATTGACTAGGTACAAGTCTCTACAGTGAATGTGTGAAAGCTAGTGCCCTTAGGTAAGAGAATGCAAGTTTAAGGTCCAAGAAAAATATATATATAATTGAATGACACCTTAGTGGACATATTACCCACTTGAAATGTGTGGATGCTTGAAGATTGGTGCATGAGCTAGAATAGGGGAAAACTAAGGAAGCTCTCTTAAGTTCTAGTTTGAGCTTTAGCATTTTAAATTGAATGAGGCTTGCACACACACACGGGAGATAGAAAAATTTGGCCTTGAATGACTATATCAATATAGACATGCTTACATGTTTCTATTTAAGCTTTAAATGCTATTCTCTGAGACATGAGTCGATTGCACATTTTTTCATCTAAACGCCCTCTATTTGTTTCTATTTATTGCAAGGGACTAATAAATCTCTAAGTTTAGGGTGGTGAAAAGCGCTTGAAAAGTGCTTTCTATTCTCTCAAATTAAGGGAGTTTATATTAGATTTTACTTGTTTGCTAGTGATTTTCAGGTCAAAATAAAAAAAAAAATTAGAAGTGAAAGCCACAAGATCAAAATCGAGCCAGAATTCAATAAAAAAGAGAATAAAACGCCAAATCTGCCAAAAACAGGGCAGCGCCGTGATGCTTTTTCCCGAGAGTTGATTTCGCTTTAGCACAACATCAGCGTCGCGGCACCATCAAGTAGCGCAGCGGCGCCACCTTTCCATATTGGTCACTACTGCGATGTCAGCTTTCCTAATTTGAAGATTTTGTATTTTTAAAAAGAATTTTGGGCAGCCAACTCTTTAAATTGGAGGGTTTTCAACAACCCTAATCACGAATTTATACATCAAGAAATCAGAGAGAAACACACCAAAAGAGTCTTAAAAAGTGAGTTGGCTGCAAGGAAAAAAGAAGAGTTCGAGCTAGAGAGTTTGGTGTCGTTCGAGTTCCCGACGTGAAGACCGAAAGACATCTTGGCGGTTCCTCCTCAATCAAGGGATTCTTCCTAGTAGAGTTTTCCTTTCTTTACACTCTTTCTATGATTAATTTATTTATGAACATGTTGCTTCAAGTTGTGGCTAAACTCTTTAGTTTTAGGGTTTTGATGAATTGTTTATGAAGTTATGTTGATATTGTAGAATATTCATGGTTTTGTTGTAATGATTTTGCTTTTCATTGTTATTGTGCTTAATTCTTGTTGATTGACCATCTTCGAATGTTAGGTTAGATGTATGGTTGAGAGATTGTATGTCTAACTAGATCTATAACAATGAGTTGTTGTTAATCTATCATGAAAATAGTTAGGTTAACGATGAAAGTTGTTAAAGACTATTCTTAATGTCATGTAATTTGTATTGATTTCAAGAGATTAGTAATCAATTAAGTTGCATGAGAAAATGTTGTTTTTTAGAGAAAATAACTTGGAATGAAGTTTCTAGACTTAAGCATATGAGTTACAATAAAATCCTTGAACCCTAGAATATGATGAATTAAACAAGAATTCTTTACCCTAGAACTCTCTTTGACTTTTGTATTTCTTATTTATTTACTTTCCTTATTTAGTTTTATTTCCAAAATCACAACTTCAATTCCAATCCTTAAATAAAATTGATTCGATTCTATAATAGCTAAGTAACTTAAACCTTCACAATTGGATCCTCAGTGGAACGATATTCGGACTTTATCGCCTTATATTATAACTTGATCCGTACACTTGCGGTTAACACTTAAAGTGCTCATCATAAGGATCAAATCCTTAGCCCCATACACAAGCATGTAGTTTCTCATTCTCCGAAGATACTTGAGGATGGTTTTAACTGCAGTCCAGTGATCAAATCCTGGATTGGATTGATATCTACTGACAATCCCAACTGCATAGCAAATGTCAGGCCTTGTACACAACATGGCATACATAAAGCTACCAACAGCCAATGCATAGGGAATTCATCTCATTTCCTCAACCTCTTGAGAAGTCTTAGCACACTGTTCCTTAGACAATATAATTCCATGCCGAAAAGGTAATAAGCCTCTCTTGGAATTATGCATCGAATATCTTGTCAATATACGATGCCTAAGACAAGGCTAACGTTTTGTTCTTACGATCCCTTATGATCTAGATCCCTAGAACAAACTGTATCTCACTTAAATCTTTACAATCCTTATGATCTCGATCCCTAGAACAAACTGTGTCTCACCTAAATCTTTCATTTGGAATTGGGCAGCTAGTCATTTCTTTACATTTTGTCAATAAACCTACATCATTCCCAATGAGCAGAATATCATCCACATACAACACTAAAAAAGCTACTGAACTATTGATGATTTTCTTGTAAACACAAGCTTCATTAAGATTCTAGTCAAAGCCATAAGATTTGATCGTAGTATCAAATCTTATATTCCAAGATCAAGATGTTTGTTTCAATCCATAAATGGACCGATTAAGCTTGCAAACCATTTGCTCTTGACCTTGTTGAATGAATCCTTCTTATTGTTTCATGTAAATGGTCTCTTCAAGATTACAATTCAAAAAAGCAGTCTTGAAGTTCATTTGTCATATTTCATAGTCATAATATATGGTAATAGACAAGAGAATCCAGATAGACTTAATCATGGCAACAAGTGAGAAAGTTTCTTCATAGTCCACTCCTTCAACCTAGGTATAACCCTTTGCCACAAGTCTAGCCTTAAAGGTTTGCACCTTTCCATCTACACCTCTTTTCCTCTTGTAGATCCATTTGCAACTTATAGGTTTTACCCCATCAGGTTGATCTACAAGCTCCCAGACTGAATTGAAGTACATACACTCCATTTCAAGATCCATGGCTTTAACCCATTCATCCTTGTCCACATCATTCATTGCCTGATTATAGGTCAATGGATCCTTAACTTCATCATCTAATATGATGTCTTGAGTTCAGTCAAACCCAAATATCGAATAGGTGGGTTTACAACCCTTCCACTACGACGAGTCTCCTTCAACTCTTGAGGAGGATGTGTAAGACTTGATGAGACCCCATCAACAACTCTTGTTGATGTACCAACTTCTTCAACAACTCTTGTTGAAGTTTCAGTAGTTTCACTAGAAAGTTCTTTTAACACTACTTTACTAAGTACATGCTCTCTTATGTGATCTTCTTCAAAAAATGTAGCATTTGTCGATATAAATACTTTATTTAGTTTTGGATCAAAGAAAAGATCACCTCTCATTTCCTTGGGATAATCTACAAATAGGCATACTCTTGAGTTATATTCTAATTTCTTAGGATTTGTCTCAAGCACATATGTTGAACAATCCCAAATTCTGAAGTGTCATAAGCTACCTTTACGACCTCACCATAATTCCAAAGGATTTTCAGAAACACATTTGGATGGAACATAGTTCAAAATGTATAATGCAGTTGTTACTGCATAACCCGAGAACGAGTCTAGTAATTGAGCATAATTCATCATAGGCCAGACCATGTCTAACAAGGTTTTGTTTCTCCTTTCTGATACATAATTTTGCTGAGGTGTACCAGGTGCAGAGAATTAGGATGAAATTCCATGTTCTATCATATAGTTCTGGAAATTTAAATCCATATACTCTCCACCTCGATCTGATCGAAATGTTTTAATTGTCTTTCCTAACCAGTTTTCAACTTCAGCCTTATACTTTTTGAACTTTTCAAGAGTTTCAGACTTATGTTGCATTAGGTAAAGATATCCATGCTCACATGTCTCCACATGAACAATTTGGATCAAATCGTTTGTAACACTTACAACTCTGGTAACAATTACAAAGTGGGTCGTATCCGTAATATCACTAGGATAAGGTACCCAACCTTATCCATATACTGCAGAACTTTTAGGTTATTACTTGAACAAGATCCACTTATATGTCTACTGCATACTATTCAAGCTACATATAATAACATTTGATCTTAGTTTATTAGATTGAGTAAACTGTAATCTAAATGTCAAATAAAATAGCTCTTATTTTATTAAATAAATAATTTGTATTTACATAAATTACAAACTACGAGACCCATGAGATTTAGAGCAATAATCCCAACAGGAAGGTACTCAAATTTTAATCAAAGATGATGACGAAGAAATATCATGACTTTTGCCTTTTTTTTTACTTGACGTTGTATTTCCTTCTTTATTTGTTTCTCCAAGATCCATGGTATCTAAATGAATCTCAGCATCAAGTACCCATGATAAGTAGTTATTTCTGTTGATATCTAGTGCTATGAACTCTAATTTTGTAAGATTTGCCATATAAAAATGATCATAAAAAAAACTAATATTAGAATATACACATTGTTGTCTGCCTTAAACTGTAATGCATGTGTTAATAATCAATCAAGTTTTCCTAATTTTCACCCAAGTATAAGTATAATTAGGCTTCTCGGTGAGTCCGAGGTTAATAATCAATCAACTACACAGATTTTAAATTCTCTTTAAATATTTAAGCTATATGCGTAACAAGAAAGTGTAAAAAAGTGTGATGCGTCGAAGTAAATGACCAGTAAAAGTCTAAATTAAGTTGGTAGAAATGGAAGATGATGCGACACAGCTACAATCAGCAAATGTGTAAATGTGAATGGGAAAAAAGCAGGATTGGGATTAGTTATTGCCTATTTTCAAAAATGCATAATGGACTATCTCATATTATCAACTCTTAACCTACATCTCTCGGTTGATAGAATACATGCTCATATGTTTATGACGCATGTAAGAATAATGTATTCTAAGGTTACTTCTATGTCTAGAAATACTTCTTAGCCTTGCTTAATGATTTCCACAATCACTTACTTTCTCAAGCAACTGATTATTACTACTTATCTCAATTAGCTAGATGAAAATAAGCATTAGATTCAAACACATTTAGCAAGATGATATAACCAAATCGTTGGTTCTTAAATAGACAATAACACAACCCTTAACCCTCAAGAAATTTAGCTACTCATGGAAGTTAATAAGCAAACAGTAAGAGATAAGAAAATGATAGACATGAAGATGTGTAGATTAATGAATTGGATCAAATGTTTCAAAGATTATAATGTCTTGTTACACTAAGAAAACATAAGAAAGGACAGAAAGGGATAGAAAGCATGAAATAATCGGTGGATGTTCAATCTCTTGAATCTACCAACAATGGTTGCGTGATGGTTTCTGCTATGTTATAGATGATCGGGAGGAAGACTTCTCTCTTGAGTTGTTCGTCTTCGGTTGTCTTCTGGAAAGAACTCTTCTATCACTCAAGAATTTTTCGAGAATTTCAACAACCTTCTAAGCGTTCGAATCTGCTCTTTTATAGAGGCTGCGTTGTAATGCTGGCAGATTTGTATCATTATAGGCTGATTTAACGCCTTGCGTCATTCTTGCTTGATTGCATGATTCTCGTCGAAATTTGTAAACGATACTTTAGTCGCAGATTAAGCACATCAATCTCTCGGCAACGTCTCAGAATTCGCGTCTGATTCTCAACTGCATTGCATTTCTCAATCAACTATGCCAATATGAAATTTTGTGTTCCTGCATTATGTTATGCATTTTAGATATCATTTACTTCAAAACATTTATCAAATCAAAGGAGTAAACGCAAAGGAGGATTTATCAATGAATTTTGCTCAAACTACCGCATCATTCTCTAATTTGTCTTTATCATTCTAAAAGAAAGTTACTAATAACTTTTATTTCTACAAGTTATCACACATCAAACATATATTCTAAAAGAAATGTTACACGTTAAATTTTATTTGGTTATTAGGCATATATTCTATATAAATAACACGATCTATCTATATGAAATGTGTAAATGATTAATAAAGCACTTATAAAAGAAATTCAATTAACCATTATATGACCAAAATAAAATAAAATTTGAATAATTCAATTCCCAAGTTAGTTCTCAGGTAGAGGTGTTTCCTTTCGGCCAACTTAAGTACCTTAGCCTAGACAGAACCATCCTTAGACAGAGTTCCCTTATAGTCGATTTTTATTTTAACAAAATTAAATGTAAATGAATCTGAGTAGTGGATACACATACAAACATATCCATTACAATATTAAATACATAGTATATATGTATGTATGTATGTACGTATGTATGTACGTATATTTAATATCTTGCAATATTGGTATATGATTTACAAAGGTAACAAATGCAATATTGATAACAATTTTTTACATAATATGTAAAAATTAGTGGATATGATGTATATACATATACACATAGAAACATATCCATTGCAATATTAAATACATAATATGTATATATGTATGTATGTATATTTAATATCTTGCAATATTGGTATATGATGTACAAAGGTAACAAATGCAATATTGATAACAATTTTTTGGGTAGTGGATACACATACAAACATATCCATTGCAATATTAAGTACATAGTGTATATGTATGTACATATGTATATATATATTTAATATCTTGCAATATTGGTATGTACAAAGGTAACAAATGCAATATGGATAACAATTTGAACCTTACATGCTTATGAAATGATTTAAATCCATCAAATAATTCATGAGGATAATCAAATCAAATAAAAGTATTTGAATTTACTATAACAAGCTCAAAATCTAAAATTAGATTCTCATAAACAATTAATCATGCATAGTATCATTATAAACAAACAAGAGATACTTATATTAACATGTAAAATAAAGACTAACATGTTGGTCCGACAAAGTCACATATAAGCTATAAATCGTCAACGTTCAATACACATGGTATATATTTGGTATATTATACATATACTTCCGTATATATGAAACGAACATAAGACAATTGTCACGAATAATAAGCCTAAAACAAACCTAGCTTTAGCTCAACAAAAAGGGTAAAACTTCGTACTGATAACGTGTTGTGAAACTAGAATATTATAATAACAACAAGAATAAGAACATCACAAACGAAGTAGAGAGTAAAGGAGAGAGCTCTTTTATTCTCAAAATGTGATAGGTGTGTTTTTAAAGGTTTACATACCTCTTATTTATAGTGTTTACAATGGAGTAGGCACCAAGTAAAGAGTTCTTAAAATAGAGTAGGCACCAAGTAAAGAGTTCTTAAAATAGGAGAGATGGAGAGTTTATTGACTAATTAAGAGGAAGAACAAGTTAGTGGGAAGACTTGTAATTGAATGGAAATCTAATAATAATAAATTATTTGTTAGGAATGCTGCATAGACCTATACCAACAAGTATGCTCTCTCCTCTCCCCTCTTCTTTGGTTGATAATTTTGAGCTATTCTCAATTCTTTATCAATCTCTTCCAGCCAACTTTAACATATTTGCTCTCTTGATTTTGAGTTGATTCGTTATGAAGGTCAAAAGTTGCAACATCAATGGTCATTTCTTTTGTGTTAGGCAAGAGGATCTCAAATTCTCAATGGAGGATTTCTCGAAGAAATAGTGTTCAAACAATGTTATGGCTTGATAAGGAGTTGCAAGAACTTTCCAAAGAGAAGCCACAAGAGTTTTTTTTTTTTAAAAAAAAAAACTATAAAAAATAGGGAGTTGTTCGACTAGCAAAATTCAGAACCAAGGTAGAATGGTTTGTGGAAATAGCCTTTTGGCCTTCCTCAGGAGGTCGGAGAAATATTCATATTTCGGCAAGGGTGAAAAATCAAGGATGAAAAACTTTTGCTGAAATGTTTAGTTCCTCCTTGAAGGCTAGTTGCCCTTCTCCTTGTCTGAGCTATATGAAGGAAGAGGATAATTTTGAAGGTAATTGAATCCTGGCGGAAGCATGTAATCGTATTCTTTGATTTCTTGAAAGAATTAAAAACACAAAAAGTTAAAGAAAAGGTTAAGCACCATATCTTTGCCTATCCATAATTTAAGCAAAATCTCTCTTGAATCGATAGTCTTCTCCTTATAGTCTTCTTTTTCCAAGAGATCTTCCTTGATATGACTGTGGCATAGATTCGGTTTGTGATCGCTTCTTGAAAGAATAGAGGAAGAAGAATGTTCTTAGAACTTTTCTAAGAAAATTGGGAGAATTTCTAGAGGAGAGTGTTTAAAGTAATCGCAGAAATTGTTCTTATAGAGAGTGTGTTTTCTATGAGAGCTCCTAAGGGCCCTATTTATAGAACTCTAGGGGTTATTTCTAATCCTATTAAGATAACTCATATGCAGAGCTTTTAGATTAAATATTTAATAATATCTAATATTAATAAATATCTATCCAAATAATATCTTATATTAAATGGTTCTAAATATTTAAATCTCATTTAAATATTTATTTTCTACAGAATCTTTAATTTGGATCTCATCCAAATTAAATAATTAATTATTTGAATTCAATTCAAATTAATTAATTAATTCTCCATCTATTTATTTATATGGATTCCATCCAAATAAATAAATAATTATTTGAATCATATTCAAATAAATTAATTCTCCATATTATAAAGTTGTAATTTGAATCTTATTCAAATAAACTTTACAATAAATCATGTAATTAACTGTATCCAATACAATTAATATTTGTCCTCGTAAATTTGAACATTTCAAATTTTTCCTTCATCATAGTTGATCCTTGTTGGTCTGTGGTAAGCTAGCAAATGGATCTTATGGACTTACAGATTATAAGCTCCAATGATCCAAGATTAATTAATTAAACTTTTAATTAAATTAACATTCATTCATTAACTACAGGACAAACTACTATAGACCTATAGTTGAACTATTATGCATTTAGGACAAGTTGTGTCGATGGATATAATCAATATAATCAATATAAGCAGGTCGATCCTTTACGAGTTGTTCATAATTACAGCTGGGACAAATGTTCGTTCTACTCCTGTAATTACCTCTTATCCTTAAGTACCACTAATTTCTTTAATGAACAATTTGTTTATGATTCAACCATAAACTAAGTCCCTAAATTTATTGAAACTAGCACCTAATCAATTCAATTGGAAAGACCAAAATTGAATTGTCCTAGTCGACAAGTTAGACTTAAGGCAAATCGATGAAATGCATGCATAATTTGACTAAACCTAACTACATTAAGTTCAAAGGAAATTTAAGCGGAACATTCAACTGGAAAGACCTAGATTGCATGTCGTATCGATTTAATCCTAGGTTGATTAGAACAATGTGCATCACCAATTAGATTTGCAAGCTAACCTAACCTATTGCTTCCTATGATTGACATTCAACAAATTGTCACGAATTATAATACAATCAAAGCAATAATCAAAATGAACACCAGCATTACAATTTGAACGTAATTCTTAAAAACTCTGAATTAAATCATGCATACATTGAATCAAGTTCAAAACCTCAAAAGAACATCAATTAAAAGGAAAATCCCTAATACCCAAGCTAGAAAAATGTTACCTTAGCCAATAATCAGTATACTGATTATTGAGTTCAAGTTCCTAGGTATAAAAAGAAGAAAAGAGGAGAGAATGGAGCCAAAAGTTGGCTGGTGGTTGATCTCTCGACCTAAAAGTCGAGAGATGAATTTATATAGATTGTCAGAGCACCGCGGCGTGATTGCGCCACTTTAAGTGTTAACTGCAAGTGTACGAGTCAAGTTATAATATAAGACGGTGAAGTTCGAATATCGTTCCACTAGAGATAAAATTTCGAAGGTTAAAGTTACTTAGCTATTCTAGAATTAAATCAATTTTATTTGAGGATAGGAATTTAATTTGTGATTTATGGAAAATATGAACTAAATAAGGAAAGTAATAAAGTGATAAACACAAGAGTTAAAGAGAGTTCTAGCGTAATGAATCCTTGTTTATTTCATTATGGAAGATTATAGAATTCATGGATTTTATTGTAATTCATATGCCTACGTCTAGAAACTTAAGTCCAAGTTATTTTCTCTAAAAAACAACCATTTCTCATGCAACTCGATTGATTACTAATCTCTTGAAACCAATACAAATTACATGGCATTAAGACTAGTCTTTAACAACTTTTATTGTCAACCTAACTACTCTTGTGATAGATTAACAAAAATTCATTGTTATAAATCAAGTTAAACATATAATCTCTCAATCATACATCTAACCTACCATGTGAAGGTGGCTAATCCTCAAGAATTAAACACAATAACAATGAAAAGTATAATCATTTCAACAAAACCATGAAAGTCTACAATTCATCAAAATCGTAAAACTAAAGAGTTTAGCCACTCATAGCTTGAAGCAACATGTTCAAACAATATAAACAAAGAAAGAGTGTAAAGAAAGGGAAACTCTACTGAAAGGGGCTCTTGATTGAGGTAGCACCGTCACAATCTCCTTGGCTCACACGTTAGAACTCGAACGACACCACGACTCTCTTGAACTCTTTTCCTCTTCCTTACAACTAACTCACTCTTTGAACTCTTTTATGAACTCTCACTCAATTCTCTTCTTCTTGACTCTTTGATGCACACTTTGAGTGTTAGCCGCAAGTGTACGGGTCAAGTTGTAATATACGACGGTGAAGTTTGAATATTGTTCCACTAGAGATCCAATTGTGAAGGTTTAAGTTACTTAGTTATTCTAGAGTTGAATCAATTGTATTTGAGGATTGGAATTGAATTTTTGAGTTAAGGAAAATATAAACCAAATAAGAAAAGTATTAAAGTGAGAAACACAAGAGTCAAAGAGAGTTCTAGGGTAATGAATCCTTGTTTATTTCATCATGCAATATTATAGATTTCATGGATTTTATTGTAATTCATATGCCTAAGTCTAGAAATTTAATTCCAAGTTATTTTCTCACAAAAACAACCATTTCTCATGCAACTCGATTGATTACTAATCTCTTGAAACCAATACAAATTACATGGCATTAAGAATAGTCTTTAACAACTTTTATTGTCAACCTAACTACTCTCGTGATAGATTAACAACAATTAATTGTTATAGATCAAGTTAAACATACAATCTCTCAATCATACATCTAACCTAACATGTGAAGGTGGCTAATCCTCAAGAATTAAACACAATAACAATGAAAAGCATAATCATTCATGTCACACCCCCTCCCAAGTTTACTTGCATAACCTGAAAGGAGACGTGAGGACGGTATACATCACCCCTCTTGTGACACATACCATCCATTCCTTCAATTACATTATACCCTGTTCACAATGTAACCCACACATTCTAAGACATTTTAAACATCACATATAGAAAGGTATATACATGCCAAAAACGAAATTTTTTAACTCTTTTACATGTCCTTACACAACCCATAGTTCAACCTCTGGTAATTGTACATACATAACTACATGCCACCTAATTAAGGTTTAACATACAAATAACACTTCGACAAGTCAGATTTTTCGAAGACTCGAAGCTTAAGCAGGGCGAGTGGGAGTAGGCAAAGCACCAAAAACGTCCTTGCTACCTGGAGGGGAAAGAAAACATTGAAAACATGAGCTAAAGGCCCAGTGAGTGACAATGTTAACAAACCATTTTAGTTCGGAAATCATCAGTAGTAAAACTGAGTTCAACATCAACATAAAACATGCAATCACTTTAAATACATTAGTTAAAACAACCTTAATTGCCCTTATCAATTCATACATGATTTTTAAACAAATCATAAGGAAATAGTTTAGATACAATATTTTTCCCTTAGTTGAAGTGGAGCAAAACTCAACACCCCAACATCAAAAACATTTAAGGCTCGATGCGAAGCAAGACTCAACGCACCAGCATATAACCTCTATGTGCACATAGGAATATAGCGGGTTACCCAAGTACCTTCTCATGTCCTTGAGTACTGGGTCCCGGGGAAACTCACATACCTCATTAGCATTGAGCCTCCTCTAAAATATTTTATAGGTGGGTTGCCCAAGTACTGGGTCCCGGGGAAACTCACATGCCTTACTAGCATTGAGCCTCCGTAAACATTTTCCTCTTTAGAAGCAACATTTTATACAACCCGTTCGTATACAAATTGTTCATAAGAATACAGGGCAATTATTATATCAATAACATTTCATGAACATGCTTTTCAATAGCTTTAAGAACATAAATATGCTTTATAAATCATTTAATCACAAATTCACATTTCGTTGGAAAACCGAACTATCATGTTCAACAAAATCGTTTTAAAGTAAAAGGAGTGTCACTCACAATTCTTCCTAGGCCTTGAGTGGATTGTACGCCTTTCCTATTTCCTCTTGGCCTGAAATAGATATTTTCCCTTGTTATACTTCTTTTCCATTCACAAGAACATAAACAACAACTTATCATATGCTCAGTGTTTATAGCACATCATGCAGTTAAGCTTTCATTAGTTTATTCTCAAGCCTTAACTCTAAAGCTATAACTACGAGTTGTCCCTTACCCTTCTACTATACCTTGATTTCCAAGAACACTTTACATGCAGCTCACTTGCTGTTATATCAACACTTGAGCCTTAGTTTCTCCTTAACAAAGCTGACTGTTACAGCTTGGATGTCTCTCTGCTTAATCCCTGCTAAAAATGCATTGCCAGCCCATATTAAGACTTCTTCCCTTCTACAAACTTGTAAAGAATTAAGTCCCACAGCTTACCTCAAAATTTCAAGGCTTAACTCTTTTCTGTTCTCCAGTTATGCCAAAATCACTCCGTGTTGCTCCGGATTGCATAGCAGTTCTGTAGTTGCTGCTTTTACCTAAAGATTCATGTGATTAACCTCAATTTCAGCTTAACCATCCTTCATAAGACTTGTTAGGAATTATGTTAACTTACTAACCTCAAAATTTCAGCCCTAGACTCGGCTTCCTCGAGTCGTTCTACTCCAAACATCGACCACTATTCAGTCTGTGCATCTACGATCAATCCTCTGTTTCAGCTCGGATTTGAGCACCAAAACGGGTAGAATTTCGCCCAAAAACTATAAGAACACCTTCCTCTTCCTTCTCGTTTTGTTTCTCTGAAAGATGGAACCGACTTAAGCTCTCGAAAAATGTCTGAAAGTGATTAAACTCACCTATATATACTGCCGACTTATCCCTCACAAGTACCGAGATGATAATGCCGACTTATCCCTCAACCGTAGGCTGGCGCGGGTCTTCTCTTAGATGCAAGGCACTCATGTCTATATTCTCCTTCAGCCACTAACCACTATCAACGCATGGTGTTCTCGGCGCCTTTTACTTCTGACGCATACAACATAGTCATTCACACCACTAGCTTTATCGCGTCAAGACCGTTCTGTCTTGGACGCAGTGTGACTTCAGTGCATGGCTGTCTTCGACGCATGGTGACTTCAACGCATGGCTATCTACGACGCATGTTGACTTCAACACATGGCTCAAGCATATTTCTTTCCCCGCCAATGATCACTTATCCTTCGATGCGACGACTACTTCATCTCACAACACTTCGTGATTCAATCAACAACGCATGGTTCCTCAAATAATTCAACTTCCCGCTACTTTCACCAACACATGGTCTCAGCCAACACTTAACTAAAATTTTGCTCTACTTCTTGGCTACTTCTCGGCTATTCTTCTTCTAGTAACGCATAACCTCAATCGCATTGCTCTCCCCAACACTTGGTTTTACAAGTCAGTGCTTACAATTCCAACAAAACCATGAAAGTCTACAATTCATCAAAACTGTAAAACTAAAGAGTTTAGCCACTCATAGCTTGAAGCAACATATTTAAATAAAGTAAACAAAGAAAGAGTGTAAAGAAAGGGAAACTCTACTGAAAAGAGGCTCTTGATTAAGGTAGCACCATCACGATCTCCTTGGCTCTCACGTCAAAATTCGAAGGGCACCACGACTATCTCGAACTCTTTTCCTCTTCCTTGCAAATAACTCACTTTTTGAACTCTTCTATGAACTCTCACTTAGTTCTCTCCTTCTTGTGCTTCTTTAGGTCTGTAATTTCCTGCTCTAAATGGTTGTGAGGGCTGCTGGAAACCCCCAAATTTATAGAGTATTCCGCCCAAAAAATCTTTTCAAAAACAGTTTTTTCACTTATGGTAAGCTGGCGCCGCGGCGCTGGTCGCTATTAAATTTTTGAAGACAACGCCGCGGCGCTGTTGGAGAGCGCCACGCTGCGACTATCTCCCGCAAACCATGCTCTCGGGTTTTAGCACCGCAGTGCTGCCTCAATTTTTGCCATATTGAGTTTTTCTTCTTGTTTTCACCGTATTCTTGCTCGATTTTGATCTTTTGGTCTTTTCTTCTAATTTTCCTCATTTTAACCTTAAAACCACTGGCAAACAAGTGAAATCTGATATAAACTCCCTTAATTTGAGAGGATAGAAAGCACTTTTCAAGTGCTTATCGCTCTTTTGGTCTGTAATTTCGTGCTTTGATTGATGATATTGTTGGAAACCCTCAAATTTATAGAGTTGGCTAAAAACTTACTTATGGAAACTGGAGCTGCGGTGTTGGTCTATAGCACCAAGGTGCTGCCAATTATGGAAAGAGAGCGTCGCGGCGCTGCGGCTGTGATGCGTAGACTTGTTCTCGAGTTTTAGCGCCGCAGCACTACCCCAATTTTGGCAACTTTGTTATTTTCTTCTCTTTTTCGTCGTATTCTTGCTCAATTTTGATATTTTGGTCTTTTCTTCTAATTTTCTCATTTTAACCTAAAAACCACTAGCAAACAAGTGAAATCTAATATAAACTCCCTTAATTTGAGAGAATAGAAAGCACTTTTCAAGTGCTTATCACCACCCCAAACTTAAAGATTTGCTAGTCCCGAGCAAAAAATAGAATCTACAGGGAGTTTAGATGAAGAAGTGTGCAATTGACTCATGTCTCAGAGAATAGCATTTAGAGCTTAAGTAAAAACATGCAAGCATATCTATATTGTTATAATCATTCAAGGCCAAATCTTGATATCTCCCATGTGTGTGTGTGCAAGCCTCCTTCAATTTAAAATGCTAAAACTCAAATTAGGACTTAAGAGAGCTTCTTTAGTTTTCCTCCTACTCTATCTCATGCACCAATCTTCAAGTATTCATACATTTCAAGTGAGTAATATGTCCACTAAGGTGCCTTTCAATCACATATATATATATATATATATATATATATATATACTTTTCATGGGCCCTAAACTTGCATTCTTTTACCTAGGGGCACTAGCTTTCACACATTTACTGTAGGGACTCGTACCTAGTCAATTCCCAGGCGTCCTTACTGATCATAGCAAAGGCAACTCTTTTTACCCCTATCCATGCATACTCATTACAAGTTTAACATTTAAAAAGATAGGCAAATAAAACTCATACATTTTTATGTACACTTTTTTTCTTTTTCTTAAAGGCATGTATACTCTTTTCTTTTTTCTTAGTCTAAGATTACAAACTATCATGCATTTCCACTCTCTAACCGGTGGGGCCTTTCGGAGTGACAACCAAATACACCCAACTTAATCCTTTTTTCAGTTAAAGATTCTAAATTAAAGTGGCTACGTGCTCAAGAATATGAGAGATTTTCAGAGGGACTTAAATGAATTTAACTCAAGATAATGTTATTCTATTTCCACAATAAGTCATCTATCATGCAAATTCGAATCTCATCATGGGCAATCAACATCAAGACACATAACCAAAAACACATTCCCATTAATTTTGAAAGCTCCAAAATTTTCAAAATTTTTTCAAAATTAACATGCACATGATCATTAAAACTTCACAAACATGCATATCAAGATAAGAAAACACACAAAAGTACGAGTGACACCTCTCACCCCAAACTTAGAATGATGCATTGTCCCCAATTGATAACTTGTAGAAATAAAAGTTATTATTGTCTTTCTCTTAGAAAAATAGAGTTTAAATAGAGAATCATACGGTAGTAGGTGTTAAATTCTATTGATAAATCTTCCTATGTGTTCTACTCTTGTATATTGATGGAGATAATTGTTTTGAAGCTTTTTGAATCTAAAACGCATGCTTTAACGCAAGAACGCGAGCTACCCATGGATGCATTGGCAACCCTTTAATGCAGATGGATACGTTGGCATACTTGAACGCAGGAACCCAAGTTATTGATAACTTGTAGAAATACAAGTTATTATTGCCTTTATCTTAAAATAAAAATAGAGTTTAATAGAGAGTTATGTGGTAGTATTAGTTAATTTCTATTGATAAATCTCTCTATGGGTTTTACTCTTGTAAAGTGATGAAGATAATTGTTTTGATATGTTTATGAGCCTAAAATGCATGCTTTAGTGCAGAAACGCACAAAACCTCAAGATGCATAGTACATGTGGAACACAAGGCAGCGACAAATCATGTCAGAATCTTGAGAGATTGTCGGAAGATTGACATGCATGATGTGCGGTTAAAGTGGTGGATCTAAATTGAATCGAGAATTTCGAAATTAGGCAAGATAGACATTAGACATTAGACATCAATTGTGCCTCCAATCATGCAGATTTGCCACTGATTATGAACGTAGCCTTTATAAAAGGGTAGACCTGCAAGCTGAAGAAGGTTGTTGTTGATTCTCGAAAGAATTCCTAAGTGACAGCAGAATCCCTTCCAAACTATAACCGGAGACGAATAGCTCGAGAGAGAAGAGTCTTCCATCTACCTGACCACTTCACAGCAGATCTCACGCTTCCATTCTGGCTACTCAAAACATTGAAACGCCTTCCTGCTTTCTATATTTTTTTTTCCAGCTTTGATTTTAGATTTATTATCAAGACATTGAACTGTCTAAGATTGTATTCTGTTCATTAATCTACAATTCTTCCATGTCTATCCATTTCTCTACATTTTCTGCTTATTACTTTGAATCCATGAGGAACTAATCTTCAAGAGTCACGGGTTACGTTAGCATCTAATTAAGAATCATAGTGTAACTATTTCATCTTGTCAATTGTAATCTTAATCTGATGCTTATGTCCATCTAGCTAATCAATATAAGTAGTAACAATTAGATTGCCCGAGGGGGTAAATAATTGTGGAACTCAATTAAAAAGGCTAAGAAGTGTTACCTAGACATAGGAATAACCTTAGCATTTAATATTCTCCTATGCGTTATAGACATATAAAGCATAGCGGCTGACAACCGAGAGAAGAGTTGCAAGTATGAATAGACTTTCACTATGCGTTTCGTATGTTAGAAGCTAACCAACCCGAACCCTGTTTTTATCCATTCATTTAATCCACTTAGTTGAACCTGCTGTGTCGTATCTCTTACCATTTACCACTTTTTGTTGTAGGATTTCCTCAGTCAAAGGACTATTGTGAGTTTTCCTCTGTCAGAAGCTTCAAACAATATTTGAGTGACAGGAGCAATCCAACACTTGATATTGACCCTGAGATTGGGAGGACCTTCAGACGAAGGACAAGGCAAAATCGAAGAAGGACCAATCGTAGCTTGGACCTAATTCAAACGGCTAGTGAGGAATTGTCCGCATAAGCAGGAAGATTAACGAATATGACCTACACGCATATCGTAGATATTCTCGACAGAATTTCAAGGAATACTAATGAGTGGGTGGACGCATCATCCTCATCATCTTCCATGGAATCTCTTTTATGAGAATTCATTTATAAAAATGAAGCGAGAATGAAGCCACTGCAAACAGGAATTTAGAAGTTCAATGGGTCAAATTGCAGATGAGCTCAAGAATGGAACGCAAGGAGCATTGCTAAGTACAAATGAAGTTCCAAGAGGGAACTTAAAAGAACAATGTCAAGATGTGACATTGATACGTGAGAAAACTAATCCCACGGTTACGCAAAATCAGGGGACGCAAGGAAACTTGCAACCCGTAAATGCTCCAACAATGAGTGAACCGATGGAAAGTACTACACATAATGTCAATCAACCATCATCTTCCACCAAATCACAAGAAGAGGAAAATAGAGAGAGGAGATGAAAAGCAACGCAGGCAGAACCTGCGTCTATATATAAAGATACCACTCCTGGATGCGTCCTGATTAACGTCCAAGAAAGAATATCAACGAACCGCATGGGTGACCAACAGGTAAAATTTAATGTGGTTAACGCATTGAAAGATCCTGATAACTTCCAATCTTGTCAGATAATTGTAGATACCAACGAGAAAACAATACCTACAAACGCAGCGTTGATAGATGAAGTCCTCAAAGACAATGAAGATGGTGAAGAGGAAGAAATCAACTTACTCTCTGATTGTATATTTAAGAAATCAGACCGGAGCAACAAATCCACGGCAAAGATCGAGCCGTTATTAGACGAGCCTTCAACTCATAAGCTAGAAACCAGATCAACGCATCCCAAGTACGAGCACTTGAGGGAGGTCATACTGCAATTCATTGTCTCCTTTGTGTTGAACCCTGAACACGATAAAGGCTCCAATGACTCACGCAAGCATAACTGAGCTTGCATCAAAAAAGGTCCCTGCATTGCTGAATGCCTAATTTTTCAAGGACGCTTTCTTATACTCTTGCTTTCTTTCTTCTATTCGTAATTTGTTTTTAGTATTTATTTTTCATTCTTTGAATTTAGTTTTAGGAGTAGTGTAAATTAGATAAGTATGAAATTAGGCGTCGAGCTTCCATGCAAATTATTTGATTTCACCGCATACTCTGTCATCCGTGCATGCGTTCATCGATAAATGATCTCTGTGTTTATCAAGATAAGATTAGGGGTGCGATTAGGGCTGTATTTTCTTTTAGACGCATAATACTTAATTTCCAATGCATACTTTGAACTGAAAACTCTGCAATCATCAGTCATGTGTTAATTGTATGCGTTCATTATTTCTTCACCGCCTTAAATTTCTAATTACCTCTTTTACGTTTTCCTGTGTTTTAAATTCATTCTGAGTACATTTAATTATTCCTAACTTTTATCTTTGCGTTGAAAAGTTAGTCAAATCATGCTTACACTTTTTTGACACTCTTAGGCTAGATTACTTTCAATGCGTCTGCATACTATTCCTTAGAAACGCAAACCTACTTTGCATGCATGCAAGCTGCCAATTTAAACCTCTTTTACAAAAATTTTCAACATAATCTTTGTTTACTATTTAAGCAATGAGAACCTTGCTACTCTCAAGTTTGGGGGTGAAAGAGGTTTGAACTGTCAAAGATAAAAATATGAGGAACTTATTAAAAAAAAAAAAATTCAACGCAAAACTCCGCTGACAAGACTAATACACTAATCTTGTTAAGAGTTTAGCTGAGAACGACACCTACTCGTAGTTGGCTGCCATCATACACCTTATAGTTGGTATGTCAGAACGAAGGTGGGTAACCCTACTCGACGCATTGTAATCTAATGAATAAACAATCAAACAAATGAAAGAAAAAGGAACTTTATATCTTCATCTTTTCAAACTTAGTGTTAAAAGAAGAAACAAACATTTTGTGAATAATGAGTAAAGAATTTTGAAAAGAAAACTTGCCACATACAAATTAGATCCGTTCTAAAGAAAAGAATAAAGAGGTAGAAAAGTAATGTAACTAGCGGGTAGTTGATTGAGTATACCATTCTGAGAGACTAGTCAATGCGTTAAGAAAGTTCTTGGGCTGATTGAAGTTTCTTAGATAGAAGTTATGCTTGAGAACAAGCATTTTTCTAAGTTTGGGGGTGTGATAACTTGTAGAAATACAAGTTATTACAGCATTTTTTTTAGAAAAATAGAGATTAAATAGAGAATCATGCGGTGTTGATGTTAAATTCTATTGATAAATCTTCCTAAGCATTTTACTCTTGTAAATTGATGAAAATAATTATTTTATAGCTTCTTTAGCCTAAAACGCATGTTTTAACGCAGGAACGCAAGGAACTTGTGGATGCGCGGACAGCCACTCAACGCAGGATGATGCATTAGTAACATATGGATGCGTCGACATAAGTGAACGCATGAACCCAAGTTCTCCATGGACGCATAACAACAAAAAATGCAAGGCAGCAGAGAATCTTGAGAGATTGTCGGAAAGATTGACATGCATGATCTGTGGCTAAAGTGGTGGATCTAAATTGAACAAAGAATTACGCAATTAGGAGAGATAGACGCACGACATCAATTGCACCTCCAATCATGCAGATTTGCCACTGATTAAGAACGCAACGTCTATAAAAGGGCAGACCTGCAAGCTGAAAAAGGGTTGTTGATTCTCAAAAGAATTCCTAAGTGACAGTAGAGTTCTCTCCAGAAGACAACTGGAGTCAAATAACTCGAGAGAGGAGAGTCTTCCCTCCGCCTAACCACTTCAAAGCAGATATCACGCTTCCATTCCGGCAACTCAAGACATTGAAATGCCTTTCCTGCTTTCTATCTTTTTCTAGCTTTGATTTTAGATTTCTTATCAAGACATTGAACTGTCTGAAATTGTATTTCGTTCATTAATCTACAATTCTTCCATGTCTATCCATTTCTCTACACTTTCCGCTTATTACTTTGAATCCATGAGTAGTTAATCCTTCAAAGATCACGGGTTGCGTTAGCATCTAAATAAGACCCATAGTGTAACTATTGCATCTTGTCAATTGTAATCTTAGTCTGATGCTTATGTTCATCTAGCTAATCGATATAAGTAGTAATAATCAGACTGCTCAAGAGAGTAAGTGATTGTGGAACTCAATTTACAAGGCCAAGAAGTGTTACCTGTCTATAGGAATAACCTTGGTACTTAACACTCTCCTATGCAGTATATACATATAATGCATAGCGGCTGACAACCGGGAGAAGAGTCGTAAGTATGAATAGACTATCACTATGCGTTACTGATTTTAGATGTTAACCAACCTGAACCCTGTTTTTACCCATTCATTTAATCCACGTAGCTGACTTTGCTGTGTCGCATACCTTACCATCCACCACCTTTTAATCTAGTGTACATGTTATCGCTTTCTTTAGTTAAACGCATAGTCGCTTCCTTTAGTTAAATGTATCCCATGTTAATATTTTTGGTTACCACTCCAACTCAAATAATCCAACGAATTTTAGAATTAGCATAGTCCCTGTGTTCAACCTCGGACTCACCGAGTAAACCTATTTCTTTGCTTATACTTGGGTTAAGAATAGGAAAACTTGACAGATTGGAAACACTTAGTATTAAGCATGTTGAACGCATTGTTGAACGCATAGTAAACTTAATAAACATAAACGCAACAACAAGTTTTTGCACTTCAGATCTGTTGCACAACAAGTTTTTGGCGCTGTTGCCGGGGACTTATTTTATCTGTCAACAATAGGACTCGGAGACTCTGAGTGAAGCTTGGACCCGATTCAAGCGGCTAGTGAGGAATTTTCTGCATAATGGCATTCCTAATTGCGTGCAAATGGAAATCTTCTATGGAGGAGCGAACAGACCATCGCAGTCAGTAGCTGACGCCTCTGCGGCAAGAGGATTATGGACAAGACCTACACGTAGGCCAAAGATATTCTTGACCGAATTTCGAGGAATACTGATGAGTGGGTGGATGACGGGTATGGATCCCGCTCCACTAATAGAAGGCGAACGCAAGCTGGAATGCTTGAAACTGATGCTGCCACCAATCTCTCAACTCAAATGGCAACCATGACATCTCTGCTAAAGACTACAGCCTTGAATAATCAAGGTGGATCAGTTGCTGCAATGAACGCAGTGAATCTGACAGCGTTTGTAAGTTGCCTGCAGTGTGGTTAGGGGCATTTGTATGACATGTGTCCCTACAACCCCAGTCAGTCTACTATGTTCAAAACAACCCCAACGTTAAGACATACAATCCGGGTTGGAGGAACCACCCTTGTAAGCCCCACACTTAGCTTTGGAAGTTGGTAAGCTTAAGGTGGTGATGTATTATGTGTTGGTGAAGAGAAAGGTGGGCCGAGAACAAGAGTATGAGAGCTAGCATGTGTTGGAAGCTATATTACACGTTCACGAGCAATGCTATGCGTTTATGGGCAATACCATGCGTTCATGAGCAAAGGCTATGCGTTCATAAGCTATATTATGTGTTGGTGGGCTAAGGCTAAGCGTTGGTGAGGTTGACAAGAGGTGCTATGCATTGGTCAACTCGTTTATAAAGGGAAAAATGAGTAGCGGTTAAGTCGGTGGCCTATATAAGTGAGTAAACTGAGAGTTTAATCATTCTAAACACGACCAAAAGCTCAAATCGGTTCTACTTTACGGCTGAGAGATGAAGAGAGGTAGGAGAAGGTGTCTAGGGCAAAGTTGTGGAGAATTCGGGTCGTTTCCATGGTGAAACCGAAGCTGGAAAAGAGAGCCTGGCTGCTGTCGTGCAATCCAAGCACGGTCTGGTGTTTGGAGAAGAGCGAGCTGAGGAGATTGAGTTTCAAGCTGAAATTTTGAGGTTAGTAAGCTAACCCAATTTCTAACAACTCTTATGAAGGATGGTTGAGCTGATAATGAGGAGAAACATGAAAACTTTTAGGTGGAAGTGACTGATACAGAATTACTGTGCAATCTGGAGTAGCGCAGAGAAAATTTTGGAATATCTGACGAACAAGGAGGAGTTAAGCCACCAAATTTTAAGGTAAGCTAGAAAACATATTTCTCTACAAGTGTTTAAAAGAAAGAAGTTCTAAATTTAGCTGGACTTTTAACAGATAGAAGTGAAAACAAAAAGGAAAGGAGGAAACTTTGCTGTCGGGTGTCGCTAGGAAGCGGGTGTCGCTGAGTAATTGAAGTGTAAGTAGCGAGACGAGTGTCGCTGAGGCACAGGGGGGTTTTCCGTGTCACAAATCTCGCTGGGTCTCGCTAGGTCTCGTTCCTCAGGTAAATCTCGCTAGTCTCGCTCCTCCTAGTGTCGCTAGTGCCGTGTTCTGTTGTGTGTGTTTTCACTGGTATTCTCGCTAGTGACACAGAATCTCGCTTATTATGACTACTTTTGGAAAAAGAAGAGTCTCAGTGATGAAACATGATTAAAGTTTAATTATGCACACTTAATGATCCTTAGACAAATGGGTAGTCATAATAAGCGATGTAAGAAACCAGTGAAGGCATGTGGGCATATGTGAAGGCATGTGGAAAATCCAGTGATGTAAGAAACCCAATGCTGAGGGACAATGTGAAGGCATGTAGGCAATCTTGTATTTGAAAACTCAGTACTGAGAGATGTAGAGAAGGCACTTGAGTATCCTAGGGATCCAGTACTGAGGGATTGGGAGAAGGTACTTGGATAGCCCATGAACAAATTGTGATTGACTGATGCTGAAGTGTTAAGAGTACTCCACTCAGCTGAGAATTATCGACGTTGGGTGCGGTAAGCTTCGCTCAGCCTCAACTAGGGAAGGTGATTTAAGAAAACGGTTTGTGAATAATGGTTCCATAGTTAATCAGATGTGGTTAAACTATAAGCTGACGTATACTAGTGCTAGACATGGTTTGGTTTTATATTTTTATTCACTGTTGGGAAAAACTTTAATTAGTCACTCGTTGGGCGTTTAAGCTCATGTTTTCCTTGTTTTTCTGTTTTTCAGGTAGCGAGCGAGTTCGGGATGCTTAGCCTACGCAAGATCTTGTCTGGGTCCACCAACAGTGTTTAGTATTCTGAAATTTGTAAATAATTGAACTGGAGCATGTGTTGTACATATAGAGAGGATTAAGGAAGTTGTTGTGTATTTATGCTATTATATGACTGATGAAAAAGATGTGCGTATGGCAAGTTAACTCTGGTGTATGTGTGAAGTAGTTTATGGTTTACAATTGTTTATTAGGAAAAGGCAGAGTTTATTGTTGAAAGTGGATGTTGTAAGAGGGTCGGTGTCTACTGTCATCACATTTCTTCCTAGGGTAGGAGGGTACCTGGGAGGGGCTGTTACAACCCTAACTTCAGATGGGGTGGAAATTAGCAACAAACGCAGGGGGCTGAGCAATAACCGCAGAGAGGCAACCCTCCTAGTTTCAACCAAGGAAATCAAGGCCAGTATCATCAGTTACAAAGGAATTAGCAAGCGCCCACATCATCCTCATCGTCGTCCATTGAATCTCTTTTACGAGAATCATTAAGTGACAGAATCTCACTTATTATGATTATTTTAGGAAAAAGAAGAGTCTCAGATAGAGACCCTAGATTTACTTCTAAGTTCTAGGGAAGTTTGCAAAAGGCGTTAGGAACCAAACTGCAATTCAGTACTGCTTTTCATCCTCAGACAGATGGGCAGTCGGAAAGAACTATTTAGATTTTGGAAGATATGTTAAGGGCTTGTGTTTTACAATTCCAGGGTAGCTAGGATGTGCATTTACCTTTGATGGAATTTGCTTATAACAACAGCTACCAAGCAAGTATAGGAATGGCCCCGTATGAAGCACTTTATGGTAGACCATGCAGAACCCCAGTTTGTTGGGGAAAAGTAGGTGAAAAGAAGTTAATTGGACCAGAAATTATGCAGACCATGACAGAAAAAGTAGAATTGATAAAAGCTAATCTTAAGGCAGCCAAAGATCGTCAGAAGAGTTATGCAGACAAAAGAAGGAAGGATCTTGAATTTGAAATTGGTGACAAGGTATTTTTGAAACTATCACCATGGAAGGGAATTCTAAGATTTGGTAAGAAAGGGAAATTGAGTCCCAGCTACATTGGACCCTACGAGATTTTAGAAAGAGTTGGGCCGGTGGCTTACAGGCTAGCTTTACCTGTTGAGATGTCCAGAATACATAATGTACTCCATGTTTCAGTGTTAAGGAAATATGTTTATGATGTTGCTCATGTATTACAAGTTCAGCCAGTAGAACTTAGCAAAGATTTAAGTTACGAAGAAAAGCCTGTCCGGATATTAGATGAAAAAGAACAAGTTTTAAGAAACAAGGTGATACCGATAGTTAAAGTGTTGTGGAGAAATCATGAGATAAAAGAAGCAACTTGGGAACCGAAGGAGCAGATGATGAAACAGTATCCATATTTGTTTAAATAGGAATGGACTACTTACTAATTTCGGGGATGAAATCATTGTAAGGAGGTGGTAATTGTAAGCCCCTACCTGGCGTTGGGAGATGGCAAGTTAAGAAGAGACTATAAGACGGGCCTTGAATAGAGAGAGTTGGTAGCAAAAGTGGCTAAGTGTTGGCTACGCGTTGGTGGAGCTATGCGTTCAGGTGTGTTTGAGGCTTGACGAGACCACTGGTAGCTATGCGTTGAAGAAAGGAGCTCGGCATGGATGCAGATGCGAAGGCTACTATGTGTCGAAGGCCACTAGGCGTTGAAGGTCACTATGCGTTGAACGCTACTATGCATTGAAGGTTCGTGCATAGAAGAGTGGCCGAGAGGACCATGCATTAGTCGGCTATCCGGCGATGGGGCGTTGGGCAATTTTAACACAGTAAGTTGAGACTGTGTTGCTGAACCCATGCACGGAAGGTTGCGATGGCCAACCTAAGTAGGAAGGCGATGATGGTGCTGGTGAGTCGGTGGTCTATATTTATATATAAGTAAGTACACTGAATAAATACACACTTTAGAAATATTTCGAAATCAGATTGATCCTATTTTGCAGACGAACAACGAGGAGAGGTGGAAGAAGGTGGTTATATCGAATTTAAGTATAATTCAAATCATTTTCATGGAGAAATTGAAGCTGGAACAAGAAGCTTGATTGTTGTTGATAAATCTGGACATCATTCGGTATTTTAAGAAGAGTGAGCTAAGGAAGTTGAAGCTAAGGTTGAAAGTTTAAGGTTGGTAAGTTAACCTAATTCTTAGCAACTTCCTTGAGGAATGTTTAAGCTGAATTTGAACGGAAATTTGTTAAATTCTAGGAGGAAGTAATCAAAGTTGAACTGTTAGATGATTCAAAGCAACTGGAGATATTTGCGGATAGCCCTCAAACGAAGAAGAATTATGGTTTGAAATTTTGAGGTAAGTTAGAAAGCTCACTTCTTTACAAGTTTATAGAAGGGACGAAGTTCTGAATTTGGCTGGAATTTAATGTGTAGCAGGTTAAAGAACAAATCAGAAGGGAAAAAAGAAAACAGTGGCCATCTGGGGTCGTTAAGGCGTAGTATCGCTAAAGAGCAGGAGAGTGAGCAGCAAAACGAGTGTCGCTAGTAACACAAAGGGGCTTTGCGTCTCACAACTCTCGCTAAAGTATCACTAGGTGTCGCTCCTTAAGGTGATCTTGCTAGTCTCGCTAAGCCTAGTCTCGTTAGTACCGCATGGTTATAAGCAGGTCTCATTATTAATATCACTGATACTTGTGGATATCGCTCATTATGAAAGTTGCTAACAAGAGAGGGATTGGCGATGAAATACATGTTGAGATGTTTAAGCACGTGTAGTAAATATAAAGAGGAATATGAGTAATATCTAACACGAAAAAGGTGTGTTTACAGGCCAAGAGAAGCTAGAGGAAGCGTATAACCCACTTGGAGCTTGGAATAAGTTGTGAGTGACACCATAGTTTGTGATAAGCCAGTTTGATTATTATTTTCTATATGCTTAGTAATATCTATGAGGCAGGACTGAAGTGTACTCTTATGCATGAAACAAGTACATATCTTATATGTAAGTTAGAGCTTGAAATGTATTAGTTAAGGCTCCTAAGTTAGTGTTAGCTGAATGCTCTGAAAACTCTGAGGTATCATGATTTATGTTAATTTATGATTAATGTGACGCGCATATCAGTACCCTAGAAAGATTGAATTGGGACCCAATGCTAAAGAACATGAGAAGGCATATGGGCAGCCCTAGTATTTTAATAAAGCTCCCACCAAAGGACATAGAGAAGGTGATTGAGTATGAACTGGGACCCTAATACCAAAGGACATGAGAAGGTATACAGGCAGCCTGAGATCAGTCAGACATATAAGCAAATTAAAAGACACGTGACGCTGATGTGTTGAGATTACTCCACACAGCCAAGGTTTAATGACGTTGGGTGCGTTGAGTTCGCTCCGCCTCAACTAAGGTTTAATGAAAAGAAACTTAGTTGTGTAATTATTATAGTTACAAGTTTACAGTGCATGACTAAGCAGATTATACTTGTGATTGTAGTTAAGCCTTATTGAGTTATATTTTAGATAGTCACTCACTGAGCATTGTAGCTCATAAAAATTCTTGTTTCTTTGATGTTTTCTTTCCAGCTAGCGAGCGTGTTCGGGGTGCTTAGCCTACCATCAAGACTCGTCTGAGCCTATTTAGGATTTTGTACTTGGGAACTTGTAAATCCCATCCCTATGTAGA
Organism: Citrullus colocynthis; assembly: GCA_031780015.1. Classification (NCBI taxonomy): domain Eukaryota; kingdom Viridiplantae; phylum Streptophyta; class Magnoliopsida; order Cucurbitales; family Cucurbitaceae; genus Citrullus; species Citrullus colocynthis. The sequence goes on from QLSR01000253.1 coordinate 609,829, forward strand.
TATTGCTTTTATTTTGAGTGGCATAGTGAGAATCATCAGGCATACTTGTAATTTTTACACATGGTCTCTTAAATATTTCTCATGATGCTATATTATCAGTAGATTTTTGCATAACTGTTGTAAATCTAAGTCAATTGTCAGCAGGTTATGATGTATAAGTGTGTTCATAACAGTTAAAGAGTAGGAGGAAGAATAATTTTAACACTCACTCCTAAGTATAAATATAGATGTATATATATATATCTAGGATAGGGGTGTTACAATGACAGTGATCACGAATAGTAAAAATGAACTAATACCAACACGAACGGTCATTGGATGGCGCATCAGTATGGACTACCGCAAGCTGAATGCGACAACCCAAAAGGACCACTTCCTGCTCCCATTCATCGACAAGATGCTAGATAGGCTAGCAGGAAATAAATTTTTCTGCTTCCTTAATGGGTGTTCCGGCTATAACCAAATCATGATAGTACCGAAAGACCAAGAGAAGACAAGGTTCACGTACCCATATGGCACCTTTGCATTCAAACGCATGCCATTTGGGCTATGTAACACACCAGGGACGTTCCAGAGGTGTATGATGGCAATGTTCTCTGAATATTTGGAACAGTCAGTATGTGTGTTCATGGACGACTTCTCGGTATTTGGGGAATCATATGATGAATGTCTGGCCAACCTAGAAAAAGTTCTTAAGAAATGTGAAGACACAAACCTGATCCTCAACTGGGAAAAATGCCATTTTATGGTCACTGAGGGCATTGTGTTGGGACACTGGAAGTGGATCAAGCTAAGATAGATGCGATAGCCAAATCGCCAACCCCTACGAATGTTAAAGCTTTGCGAAGCTTCTTAGGTCATACGGGTTTCTATAGAAGATTCATCCGAGGCTTTTCGTAAATCGCAAAACCACTGAGTGCGTTGCTGGAAGCTAACAAGGATTATAATTTTGATGACGCATGTCAGCATGCGTTTGAGTCACTGAGGCAGGCCTTGATCCCAGCCTCAATTTTAGTTGCATCGGATTGGTCTCTCCCATTCGAGTTGATGTGCGATGCAAGTAACTATGTGGTGGAAGCAGTATTGGGGCAGAGAAAGGATTGAATAACGCATCCAATCTTCTACGCCAGCAAAACCTTAAATGATTCTCAGGAGAACTATACAACTACTAAGAAAGAAATGTTAGCCGTAGTCTTTGTGGTTGACAAATTTAGGGCTTATTTGGTAGGATCAAAAGTGACTATCTATACTGATCACTCTGCGATTAAGTACTTGATGGCTAAAAAGGATGCCAAGCCAAGACTCATTCGGTGGATCTCAGTGTTTCAGGAATTTGATATTGAGATCAAGGACAGAAAAGGAACCGACAACCAGGTTGCGGACCACCTATCTCGATTGGAAAACAAATAAGTCCAGAAGAGTTGGAGTGATATTCAGGAAAGATTCCCAAACGAGCAAATTATGAATGCAGAGTGTCGGGAACCTTGGTACGCGGATATAGGAACTACTTGGTCTATAACCAATGCTCGAAGATTTCAATGCTCAACAAAGGAAGAGGCTCTGACACGAGAGTAAATTTTATTACTGGGATGAGCCATATCTATACAGACTTGGCCCAAACCATATCCTGCATCGGTGCATCCCAAAATATGAAACGCATAGCATTTTGACAAGCTGCCATGAAACCCTTTATGGAGGACATTTCGGGAGATAGAGAATACCTGCAAAGGTGTTGCAAAGCGGCTACTTCTGGCCAATATTATTTAAGGATGCAAGGGCATATGCAGTAGCTTGTGATCATTGTCAAAGGACAGGTAATATTTCCAACAAAAGTGAGATGCCTTTAAACTCAATTCTTGAAGTTGAGTTGTTTGATGTCTAGGGAATCGACTTTATGGAGCCCTTCTCTCCGTCTTGCGGTAACCTATATATACTTGTGGCGGTCAACTACGTGTCTAAATGGGTAGAAGCCATAGCCTGTGTGAAGAATGACATAAATACGATGTCCAAGTTTTTAAAGAAACAAATCTTTTCACAATTCGGGACACCAAGGGCTATAATTAGTGACGAAGGAACGCACTTCATAAATCGTATTGTTGCTAATCTACTAAAAAAATTTAATGTTTCGCATAGAGTCGCAAAAACTTATCATTCGCAGACCAAAGGCCAAGCTGAAATAACAAATCGGGAGATTAAATCTGTAAGCTCCACACTTAGCTTTGGAAGTTGGCAAGCTTAAGGTGGTGATGTATTATGTGTTGGTGAAGAGAAAGGTGGGTCGAGAACAAGAGTGTGAGAGCTAGCATGTGTTGAAAGCTATATTACGCGTTCAAGAGCAATGCTATGCGTTTATGGGCAATACCATGCGTTCATGAGCAAAGGCTATGCGTTCATAAGCTATGTTATGCGTTGGTGGGCTAAGGCTATGCGTTGGTAAGGTTGAGAAGAGGTGCTATACGTTGGTCAACTCGTTTATAAAGGGAAAAATGAGTAGCGGTTAAGTCGGCAACCTATATAAGTGAGTAAGCTGAGAGTTTAATCATTCTAAACATGACCAAAAGCCCAAATCGGTTCTATTTTATGGCTGAGAGACGAAGAGAGGTAGGAGAAGGTGTCTAGGGCAAAGTTGTGGAGAATTCGGGTCGTTTCCATGGTGAAACTGAAGCTGGAATAGAGAGCTTAGCTGCTGTCACGCAATCCGATCATGGTCAAGTGTTTAGAAAAGAGCGAGCTGAGGAGATTGATATTCGAGCTGAAATTTCGAGGTTAGTAAGTTAACTCAATTTCTAGCAACTCTTATGAAGGATGATTGAGCTGATAATGAGAAGAAATATGTAAACTTTTAGGTGGAAGTGACTGATACAAAATTGTTTTGCAGTTTGGAGTAGCGCAAAGAAATCTTGGAATATCTGACGAACGAGGAGGAGTTAATCCACGAAAATTTAAGGTAAGCTAGAAATCATATTTCTTTACAAGTTTGTAGAAGGAAAGAAGTTCTAAATTTAGCTAGAAATGTGACTTTTAATAGATAAAAGTGAGAAAAAAAAGGAAACGAGGAAACTCTGCTGCTGGTGTCGCTAGAAAGTGGGTGTCGCTGAGTAATTGAAGTGTAAGTAGTGAGACGAGTGTCGCTGGGGCGTAGGGTGGTCTTTTCTGTCACAAATCTTGCTGGGTCTCGCTAGGTCTCGTTCCTCAGGTAAATCTCACTAGTCTCGCTCATCCTAGTGTCGCTATTGCCATGTTGTGTTGTGTGTTTTCGCTAGTAATCTCGCTAGAAATGTGGAATCTCGCTGGTAATCTCGCTAGTGACACAGAATTTCGCTTATTATGATTACTTTGGAAAAAGGAGAGTCTCGGTGATGAAACATGATTAGAGTTTAATTATGCACACTTAATGATCATGGAAAGGAAGTTTAAGGAAAGCTTACGTGGGAAATGTGTATTTACACGCCAAGAAGAGCTCAGAAAGGCATATAATCCGCTCAGGGCCTAGGACAAGTAGTGAATGACTTTCTATTTTATATAATGATTACTCTTAGCATGTTTTATTAGCAATGTGTGAGTGGAAACTATTCTATGGAATCCTAATATTTACGCATGATAGGGGTTATGAGCTATAAAATGGCTAAGTGCATGAGAAATCCTGTATACGTATTATCTAAATGCAACCCATGGCCGAGGGACCAAGTGTGAAGGCATATGGGGAATACGATATATGATACTCAGTGCTGAAGAACCACGTGTGAAGGCACTTGAGAAGTTGATTGAAATGGATTCCAATGCCGAGGGACCTTGTGAGAAGGCATATGGAAATCCAATACATGATAGCTCAATGCTGAGGGACCATGATAACTTGTAGAAATACAAGTTATTGTAGTCACTATTTGACTTAGTTAAAGTAACTTTAGAGCTAAAACGCATGATTTTGGTAGTTGAATGATGAAAAATGTATCACCATGCATTGGCACTATTTACAAAAGAAAATACCTGAAAGACAATGAGCTTTTCTGTTCCTAACGCAGGATTAAAAAGAAAAGAAGTGCAAACAACCAAGTACGAAGAGACGAAGCTGCTGCAAGAACAAGTGGAAACCCATGCATCGAGCCTATGCGTTGAGACCATGCATCGAGAAAGAAACAGACGCATGCTCAAACAACTGTCATGTCATTATGAAAAATGACAACACCCAATCAGATCATGGCAGAAGAAATAGGCTGACAATTTGAAAAGTCTATGCAGCGTGGCTGAAATTTAATGCAAAGGTGTCAGGTCATCATGACATCAACTTTTTGACGCCTATAAATAGACCAAAAGCTTCTCCAAAGAGGAAGGAGAGACCAGTTCAAGAGGCGAAAGTTCTGCATTATTTCTCCCTCACCATAACCAGCCTTCATTTCAAGCTCTTCTAAGAGAAGGATTCTGAGCACCTTCAAAGTCGTCTCCCAGTGAGTGAGAATCTTCAACCTATGGAATCTATGTATCAGATAGTAACCATCTCAAGCCTCCATGAAGCAAGAAGTTGCCAGTGGCGGCTTGACGTCTTCCATTTCTATTTATTTTCCATTTCCCTTCTTCTTGCTTATATTTTGTTAATGACATTCGTGAGAACGATTTATTTTCTTAATATGAGTTTGATTGACTATTATCTTCCATCTATTTCCGTATTAAACACCTTACACCATGTTTGAATGCTAAATGAGTTAGATGTTAAAAGTTAGTTTTTCTTGAGCAATTATGAGTATATTACATCGTGATTAATGCATATCTTTAGCTTGCAAAACTTTGTTTGACAAACAAAAGTAGTAAGCATGACTGTCGAGCTTGAGAGAGTGGACAGTTAATCTTTAGCATTTATTAAGACTAGATGAGTTGCAGAGGTGTAGTTCATCTTTTGCCAACGCAAACTTACCATGCGTCTTAGAGATAAGATTATTGTGGCGTCAAAACATTGAGAGATAGATTCACAATCGCAATTTGTAGGTATGTAATTGTACTTAGAAAGCTTAGGTAACAACTAACTCTTGCATTAACTCTACTTCTATCGCATGACTCCATTCATTCTCAACGCATGGTATCTGACACTAAATGACATATGACTAACCATCGCCGCGTCCACCTCATTGTTAGAATAGGAAATTCTTTTCATTCTTTATGTATAATTTTAGACACATACAAACAGCAAATGCACATATTACATGTATAGTTCACCGCATAGTCAAGCATCTAATCTCAACGCCTAGTTATTACAATTCCCTACGTTCGACCCTGGACTCACTAGGAAACCTATAAATGCTTATACTTGGGTTTTTATAGGAAAACTTGCTTAATCATGATCACCTAGAGTAATTCTCTACGCATCCTTGTACGGAAATGATAAATCTATTCTTGTGCAAATGGCTAAGAAACTCAATTTAATTACACGAACAGACCACGAGTGAAGGCACTTGAGCAGTGGATTGATATGGAACCCAGTGTCGAGGGACACGTGAGAAGGCTTATGGAAACTCTGATATAGTGAAACTCAATGCCGAGGGACAATATGAGAAGGCACTTGAGGGTTTGAAATGCCGAGGGACGATATATGAAGGCATGTGGGAAATCCAGTGATGTAAGAAACCCAATGCTGGGGGACAATGTGAAGGCATGTGGGCAATCTTGTATTTGAAAACTTAGTGCTGAGAGATGTAGAGAAGGCACTCGAGTATCCTGGGGATCCAATACTGAGGGACTGGGAGAAGGTACTTGGATAGCCCGTGAACAAATTATGATTGACTGATGCTAAAGTGTTGAGAGTACTCCACTCAGCTGAGAAATATCGACATTGGGTGTGGTGAGCTTTGCTCAGCCTCAACTAGGGAAGGAGATTTAAGGAAACAGTTTGTGAATAATGTTTCCATGGATAATCAGATGTGGTTAAACTATAATCTGATGTATACTAGTGATAGATATGGTTGGGTTTTATATTTTTATACATTGTTGAGAAAAACTTTAATTAGTCACTCACTAGGCGTTTAAGCTCACCTTTTCCTTGTTTTTCTATTTTTCAGGTAGCGAGCGAGTTCGGGATGCTTAGCCTACGCAAGATCTCATCTGGGTCCACCAACAGTGAAGTATTCTGAAAATTGTAAATAATTGAACTGGAGCATGTGTTGTACATATAGAGAGGATTAAGAAAGTTGTGTATTTATGCTATTATATGACTGAATGAAAATGATGTGCATATGACAAGTTAACTGTGGTGTATGTGTGAATTAGTTTATTGTTTATAAATGTTTATTAGGTAAAGATAGAGTTATGGTTGACAGTGGATGTCGTAAGAGGGTCGGTGTCCACTATCATTACACGTCTTCCTGGGTTAGTGGGTACCTGGGAGGGGGTGTGACAAAATCTATCCTCGAAAAAGTAGTAAGCACTTCGAGGAAAGATTGGACAGAGAGACTAGATGAAGCTCTCTGGGCTTATAGAACTGCGTTCAAGAAGCCCATCGACATGTCACCCTATGCGTTGGTGTTTGGAAAAGCATGCCACCTCCCGCTAGAGTTAGAACACAAGGCCATGTGCGCAATGAAAAAGTTTAACTTAAACCAAGACCGGTAGGTGAAGCGAGAAAGCTTCAATTAGATGAACTGACTGAGTGGAGATTATCAGCATATGAAACACAAAGATGTACGAAGAAAGGACCAAGAAATGGCACGACAATAATATCAGTAAGAAAACACTTTATGTCGGACAGAAGGTCCTATTATTTAACTCTAGGTTGCGTTTGTCTCCAGGTAAGTTGAAATCTCGCTGGTTTGGGCCGTTTACAATTAAGGAAGTGTTTCTGTATGGTGCGGTCGAGCTAAAAAATGACAACGGAACCAGCTCCTTCAAGGTCAATGGACAAAGGATAAAGCCTTACGCATTGGAGAATTTGAAAGTGATAAGATCTCCATTGATCTACACAAGTGTAATAACTGAGCTTGCGTTGGAAGGTGCCTACGTTGCTGAACGCCTATTTTTCTAGGGACGCTTTCTTTTACTCTTGCTTTCTTTTATTAGTACTTGTTTTTTTAGCATTTATTGTTCTTTCTTTGAATTCAGTTTTAGGAGTAGTGTAAATTAAATAAGCATGAAATTATGCGTCGACCTTCAATGCAAATTATTTGATTTCACCGCATACTTTGTCATTCATGCCTGCGTTCATCGATAAACGATCTCTGTGTTTATCAAGTTAAGTTTAGGGGTGTGGTTAGAGTTGTATCTTCTTCAAACGCATAATATTTAACTTCCAACGCCATACTTTGAACTGAAAACTCTGCATTCATCAATCATGCGTTAATTGTATGCGTTCATCAGTCATACTTTGTAATTTTCATTATAATTATCTTCTCTCCAAAAGTATGCGTTGTGGGATATGCGATTAATAGAATAACAATTTCTTCCCCGCATTGAATGTCTATTTCCCTCTTTGTGTTCCCCTTGTTTTAATTTCATTCCAAGTACATTTGATTATTCCCAACTTTTATCTTTGCGTTGAAAAGTTAGTCACTATGATGATAATCATGCTTACACTCGTTGCACACTCTTAAGTTAGATTACTTTCAATGCGTCTGCATACCATTCCTTAGAAACGCAAACCTACTTTGCATGCGTGCAAGCTGCCAATTCAAACCTCTTTACGAAACTTTTCAACATAATCTTTGTTTACAATTTCAACAATGAGGACCTTGCTACTCTCAAGTTTGGGGGTGGAAGGGGTTTGAACTCTCAAAGATAAACATATGAGGAACTTATTTCTTTAAAAAAACAAATTAAACGCAAAACTCCACTGACAAGACTAATACATTTATCTTGTTATGAGTTTAGCTAAAAACGACACCTGCTCGTAGTTGGGCCGCCTCCATGAACCCCATAGTTGGTGTGTCAAAACGAAGGTGGGTAATCGTAATCAGCGACGCGTAGATAAATAACAAACTGCAATGTCTAGTGAGGAAACCAAACTTAGATAAGAGTTTAGTTGAGAATGGCACTTACTTATAGTTGGTTGCCTCCATGCACCCCATAGTTGGTATGTCAGAACAAAGGTGGGTAACCCTACTCGACGCATTGTAATCTAATATATAAATAATAAAACAAATGAAAGAAAAAGGAACTTTATATCTTCATCTTTTCGACTCAGTGTTAAAAGAAAAAACAAAAGTTGATCTAGCTAGGAAACTGATGCACACTTTGAGTGTTAACCGCAAGTATACAGGTCAAGTTATAATATAAGACGGTTAAGTCCGAATATCGTTCCACTGGAGATCCAATTGTGAAGGTTCATGTTACTTAGCTATTCTAGAGTTGAATCAATTTTATTTGAGGATTGAAATTGAAAATTCTGAGTTATGGAAAATACAAATCAAATAAGGAAAGTATTAAAGTGAGAAACACAAGAGTCAAAGAGAGTTCTAGGGTAATGAATCCTTGTTTATTTCATCATGCAATATTATAGATTTCATGGATTTTATTGTCATTCATATGCCTAAGTCTAGAAACTTAATTCCAAGTTATTTTCTCTCAAAAACAACCCTTTCTCATGCAACTCGATTGATTATTAATCTCTTAAAACCAATACGAAATTACATGGCATTAAAAATAGTCTTTAGCAACTTCTATTGTCAACCTAACTACTCTTGTGATAGATTAACAACAATTCATTGTTATAGATCGAGTTAAACATACAATCTCTTAATCATACATCTAACCTAACATGTAAATATGGCTAATCCACAAGAATTAAACACAATAACAATGAAAAGCATAATAAATCCAACAAAACCATGAAAGTCTACAAGATCAACATAAATTCATAAACAAATCATCAAAACCCTAAAACTAAAGAGTTTAGCCACTCATAGCTTGAAGCAACATGTTTAAGCAAAATAAACAAAGAAAGAGTGTAAAGAAAGGGAAACTCTACTGAAAAGAGGCTCTTGATTGAGGTAGCACCGTCACAATCTCCTTGGCTCTCACGTCGGAATTCGAAGGGCACCACGACAATCTCGAACTCTTTTCTTCTTCCTTGCAACTAACTCACTCTTTGAACTCTCACTCAATTCTCTCCTTTTTGTGCCTCTTTAGGTCTGTAACTTCCTTGATTTCATTTAATGCCTAGGGCTGCTAGAAACCCCCAAATTTATAGAGTTTGGCCGCCCAAAAACTTACCAAAAATAACAATTTTCATTTAAGGAAAACTGGCGCCACGACGCTGGTCTATAGCGCCGCGACGCTGGTGACAATTTTGGAACGGCGCAGCGACGCTGTTGGAGAGCGCCACAGCGCTAGGTCTGCGTCCAGAAAAACTTGCTCTCAAGTTTTAGCATCGCGGCAGCGCCATCCAAACGCTGCGATGCTGCCCCAATTTCTGCCATTTTGAGTTTTTCAGCTCTTTTTCGCGGTATTCTTGCTCGGTTTTGATCTTTAAGTCCTTTCTTCTAATTTTCCTCATTTTAACCTAAAAACCACTAGCAAACAAGTGAAATCTAATATAAACTCCCTTAATTTGAGAGAATAGAAAGCACTTCTCAAGTGCTTATCATCAATGCGTTGAGAAAATTTTAGGGTTGATTGAAGTTTCTTAGATAGAAGTTATGCTTGAGGACAAGCATTTTTCTAAGTTTGGAGGTGTGATCATTTGTAGAAATACAAGTTATTATTGTCTCGTTTAGAAAAATAGAGTTTAAATAGAGAATCATGTGGTAGTTTGTGTTGAATTCTATTGATAAATCTTGCTATGCGTTCTACTCTTGTACATTGATGGGGATAATTGTTTTGAAGCTTTTTGAATCTAAAACGCATGCTTTAACGCAAGAACGCGAGCAACCTGTGGATGCGTTGGCAACCCTTCAACGCAGATTGATGCATTAGCAACCCATGGATGCGTTGGCATACTTGAAAGCAAGAACCCAAAGTTATCCATAGACGCATATCAACAAGAAACGCAAGGCAGCAGAAAATCAGATAAGGATCTTGAAAGATTGTCGGGAGATTGATATGCTTAATATGCGGCGAGAGTGGTGGATCTAAATTAAACCGGAAATCACGTGATTAGGCGAGATGGACGCAAGGCAGAAATTCAGCCTCCAATCATACAGATTTGCGAGCGATTGCAACGCAACATCTATAAAAGGGCAGACTTGAAGACGAAAATGTTGTTGAACCTCTCGGAAAAATTCCCAAGTGACAGCAGACTTCTCTCCAGACGACAATCAGAGACAAATAGCTCGGAAGAGAAGAGTCTTCCCTCCGCCTGACCACTTCACAGCAGAATTCACGCTACCATCCCGACGAGCTCAAGACATTGAGCAGCCGTTCCATGCTTTCTATCTCTTTTCTTACTTATGTTTTAGTCTATTAGCAAGACATTGTATTTTCTAAAACAGTTATTCCGTTCATCAATCTATACATCTTCCATGGCTATTCATTTCTCATCACTTTCCATTTTTTGTTTATCATCCATCAGTAACTAACTCTCTTAAGGGTCACGGGTTGCGTTATCATCTAAATAAGAACTGTAGAAGACTATTTCATCTTGTCAATTGTATTTTTAATCAAATGCTTATGTCCATCTAGCTAATCAATATAAGTAGTAATAATTAGACTACTCGGGAAAGTAAATGATTGTGGAACTCAATTGACAAAACTAAGAAGTGTTACCTACACATAGGAATATCCTTGGTACTTAACACTCTCCTATGAGTTATAGACATATAACGCATAGCGGCTGACAACCAAGAGAAGTGTCTCTGGTATGAAATAGGTCTCACTATGCGTTTCTGAATTTAGATGATAACCAACCCCAGCCCTGTTTTTACCATTCATATAATTCAATTAGCTGCTTTTGCTATGTCGCATACCTCTCCATCAAACCACTTTAGCTTAGGTTTACTGCTTTGTAGTTAGTTAAACGCATCACTTCTCGCCACCTTCTGTAAACGCATGACTCAAATAATCCAACTAATTATAGAATCTGCATAGTCCCTGTGTTCAACCTCGAACTCACCGAAAAAACCTCATTCTTTGCTTATACTTGGGTGAAGAATAGGGAAACTTGACAGATTAGTAACGCATAGTATTAAGCATGTTGAACGCATAATAAGCTTAATAAAGATTCACAATAAGACCGTAACAATAGCACTGGATGACCAGGACAAGACAATGTTCACCTGCCCATATGGCACCTTTGCGTTTAGACACATGCCATTCGGATTATGTAACGCACCAGGGACTTTCCAGAGGTGTATGATGGCAATATTTCCTGAATATTTGGAACAGTCAGTATGGGTATTCATGGATGACTTCTCTGTATTTGGGGAATCATATGATGAATGTCTGGCCAACCTAGAAAAAGTTCTTAAGAGATGTGAAGACGCAAACCTGGTCTTCAAGTGGGAAAAATGTCATTTTATGGTCACTGAGGGCATTGTGTTAGGACATAAAATCTCGAAAGTTGGACTAGAAGTGGATCAATCTAAGATAGATGCGATAGCCAAATCGTCAGCCCCTATGAATGTTAAGTATCTGATGGCCAAAGTTGGACTGTCTATACTGATCACTCTGCTATCAAGTATTTGATGGCTAAAAAGGATGCCAAGCCAATACTCATTCGATGGATCTAGTTACTTTAGGAATTCGACATTGAGATTAAGGACAAAAAAGGGACCGAGAACCAAGTTGCGGACCACCTATCTCGGTTGGAAAACAAAGAATTCCAGGAGAGTTGGAGTGATATTAAGGAAAGATTCCCAGACGAGCAAATTATGAACGCAGAGTGTCGGGAACCTTGGTACTTGGACATAGTGAACTACTTGGTCTGTGACCAATGGCCCGAAGAATTAAATGCTCAACAAAGGAAGAGGCTCCGGCACGAGAGTAAATTTTATTGCTGCGATGAGCCGGATCTATACAGACTTGGCCCAGACCATATCCTGCGTTGATGCATCCCAGAGTATGAAATGCATAGCATTTTGACAAGCTGTCATGAAGCCCCTTATGGAGGACATTTCGGGGGGCAGAGAACAGCTGCAAAGGTGCTGCAAAGTGGCTACTTCTGGCCAACATTATTTAAGGACGCAAGGGCATACACAGTAGCTTGCGATCTTTGTTAAAGGACGGGTAATATTTCCAACAAAAGCGAAATGACTTTGAACTCAATTCTTGGAGTTGAATTGTTTGATGTCTAGGGAATCGACTGTATGAGGCTATTTCCTTCCTGCTGCGGTACTCAATATATACTTGTGGTGGTCGACTACGTGTCTAAATGGGTAGAAGTTGTAGCTTGTGCAAAGAATGACGCAAACACGGTGTCCAAGTTCTTAAAGAAACAAATATTTTCACAATTCGAGACACCAAGGGTTATAATTAGTGATGAAGGTACGCATTTCATAAATCGCATTGTCGGGTTGCAACAGCTTATCATCCGCAAACCAACAACCAAGCTGAAATAACAAATCGGGAGATCAAATCTATCCTCGAAAAAGTCGTTAAGTACTTCGAGGAAAGATTGGACGGAGAGATTAGATGGGCTTATAGAACTGCGTTCAAGACGCCTATCGGCATGTCACCCTATGCGTTGGTGTTTGGAAAAGTATGCCATCTCTCGTTAGAATTAGAGCATAAAGCTTTGTGGGCAATGAAAAAGCTCAACTTAAACTAGGACGTGGCAGGTGAAGCAAGAAAGCTTCAACTAAATGAACTGATGGAGTGGAAAGCGTACGAAAACGCAAAGTTATACAAAGAAAGAACCAAAAAATGGCATGACAGCAATATCAATAAGAAAACACTTTACGTCGGCCAAAAGGTTCTATTATTTAACTTTAGGTTGCGTTTGTTTCCAGGTAAGCTGAAATCTCGCTGGTCTAGGCCTTTTATAATCAAGGAGGTGTTTCTGCATGGTGCTATCGAGATAGCAAATGAAGACGGAACTTGCTCCTTCAAGGTCAATGGGCAAAGGGTAAAGCCTTACCACATTGGAGAACTTAAACGTGATAAAGTCTCCATTGATCTACGCAAGCATAACTGAGCTTGCATTGGAAAGTCCCTACGTTGCTGAACGCCTGTTTTTCTAAGGATGCTTTCTTTTACTCTTGCTTTCTTTCTTTTGTTCGTACTTGTTTTTAGTATTTATTTTTCTTTCTTTGAATTCAGTTTTAGGAGTAGTGTAAATTAAATAAGCATGAAATTATGCATCGAGCTTCCATGCAAATTATTTGATTTCACCGCATACTTTGCCATTCATGCCTATGTCCAACACATAATTGAACTGAGAACATTGCGTTCACCAGTCATGCATTTATCAATAGAATTCACTGCGTTTTAGGAAGAGCAATATGGGGAACGCATACATCTTTTGAGTCTATGCATTTTCCCGGAAGCACTCGAGTGCTTGATTTACATTAGTCAGCCACCTATCATGCACGCTAGGTGTGAGGCTCAAGGAAATTTTCCTAAATCAGTAGGATATTGAGTAATGAGTATCAGCATTTAATGTCGATTGCGTCATTCACACCTGTTAAAACGCAGCTCAATTTCATAATTCGTTCTCTTTCCCCACTTTTAAAACTCGTCGACGATTCAAATCTCCCAAAAGCTCTAAACATTGGGTTATGTCTACTCCTTCCAACTCACAAAACCAAGGAGATTTCGTCGGAGACTCTTCACCTGTTTCATCTTACAGCACTCAATATTCAACTCCATCATCGACTTTATCTTCGAGTGTGCCGCAACCTACTTAAGAGGTATTTCCTAACCCTTGAGCTTCATTTTCACTTGTTTCTTTCCGACCTTCTTATACTCGACCTATGCGGCCTTTCGCCTCACTGGTCCGCCCTCCACCACTGAACCATTATCCTCCAGTCACCTCTAACCTCTCGGCATCCCAAGCTAGGGTTAGCACCCAAACACCAGCCAACATTTCTTCCTTCTGAACCCCTGTCTTTCGCCCATTCTTCCAACCAGCCACCGTTACTCCACCCAACTGCCCTCTAGTCATTGAGGTACCATCTGACTCCGACGATTGCATGGAAGTGCTTAACGTCCAGCCATTAAGCCAAATCTTCCCATCACCTTCCCCAAGCCCTACCAAGCGAGTTAAATCCTGCGTTTCTAAACCATTGTTGTTCTGTTTAACGTGCTTAATATTAAGAAATATTATCTATCAAGTCTTCCTATTCTTAACCCAAGTATAACCAAAGAAATAGGTTTACTCGGTGAGTCCGAGATCGAACACAGGGACTATGCTGAGTCTAAAATTCGTCGGATTAATTGAGTTGGAGTGACAACCAAAAATATATAATAAAGGATGCATCTAACTAAAGAAAGCAATAACATGTATACTAGATTAAAAAGTGGTAGATGGTAAGGGATGCGACACAGCATGTTCAACTAAGTGGATTAAATGAATGGATAAAAACAGGATTCGGGTTGGTTAGCTTCTAACATACGAAACGCATAGTGAAAGTCTATTCATACTTGCAACTCTTCTCTCAGTCGTCAGCCGCTCTGCATTATATGTCTATAACGCATAGGAGAATATTAAGTGATAAGTTTATTCCTATGTCTAGGTAACACTTCTTAGCCTTGTTAATTGAGTTCCACAATTATTTACCCCTTCGAGCAATCTAATTGTTACTACTTATATTGATTAGCTGGATGGACATAAGCATTAGATTATGATTACAATTGACAAGATGAAATAGTTACACTATGATTCTTATTTAGATGCTAACGCAACCCGTAACCTTTGAAAGATTAGTTACTCATGGATTCAAAGTAATAAGTGGAAAGTGTAGAGAAATGGATAGATATGGAAGAATTGTAGATTAATAAAATGGAATACAATCTTAGACAGTTCAATGTCTTGATAACAAATCTAAAATCAAAGCGGGAAAAAAAAAAATATAGAAAGAAGGAAGGCGTTTCAATGTCTTGAGTCGCCGAAATGGAAGCGTGAGATCTGTTGTGAAGTGGTCAGGCAGATGGAAGACTCTTCTCTCTCGAGCTATTCGTCTCCAGTTATTGTCTAGATGGGATTCTGCTGTCACTTAGGAATTCTTCCAAGAATCAACAACCCCTTTTCAGCTTGCAGGTCTACTCTTTTATAGAGGCTGCATTCGTAATCAGTGGCAAATTTGCATGATTGGAGGCGCAATTGATCTCGTGCGTCTATTTCGCCTAATTGCGTAATTCTCGGTTCAATTTAGATCCACCACTTTAGCCACAGATCATGCATGTCAATCTTTCCGACAATCTCTCAAGATTCTGATCTGATTTTTCGCTGCCTTGCGTTTCTGGTCCTTATGCGTCCATGGAGAACTTGGGTTCATGCGTTCACTTATGTCGACGCACCCATATGTTACTAATGCATCATCCTGCGTTGAAGGGTTGTCAACGCGTCCACAGGTTGGTTGCGTTCTTGCATTAAAACATGCGTTTAAGGCTCAAAAAGGTTCAAAACAATTATCTTCATCAATTTACAAAAGTAGAACGCATAGGAAGATTTATCCATAGAGTTTAACATCAACTACCCCATGATTCCCTATTTAAACTCTATTTTTCTAGGAAAAAGACATTGTATTTCTACAAGTTATCAACCATCAATGAAAAACTTCACAGAATTCTCAACTGAGCGACCTGTTCCTAAAACACAGGTTTGTGATGAAGCTAACTCACTGTATGGAAGCAGTGAAGTTTGCCGCAAAGACGAGCGAAATGTCTTTGACAATATCCTCGAGAGGATTGCCCAAGAGGAAAGAGACAAAGGCGATGGAGGATGACGGGAAGGTCAACTAGTCTTTGCCTTCATCGAGACAACTGATCACAAGGGGGACCGATGAAGTCGGAGGAGAAGAGAAGTGGTGGTGGAAGAAGGGGAAGTGAACTCTACACGTTCCCCGAATGAATGGGTTGCACACATTTTGAGTGGCCTGCGAGACCCGTTTGAAGCATGCGTATCAGACGCAAGACAGAAGTCACCCTCACTGATAAAAGACATCCAGAGTCAGCTAGAGGAGACTTGGGAGGGTGAGGAAGAAGAAAGAAGAAATAAAGGGGAGAGTGACGCTTGCAGCAAGGAGAACGCAAGCGAGCCTGCTGAAAAAACGCAAAGATCAGGCCCTGGGTTCATCAGTCCTGAGGAGAAGACCATGTACTCCAATGACAAACCAATCAAGCAGTATGTGGTGGCCAAAGAGGCCAAAAGAAAGAAGCCTGAGGAAGAAGATGTGGTACCCCTAATAAGAAAGAAAAGGAAGGTATCACAAGGGTCGAAAGAAGCTGCCAAGGATAAAGAGCCAAAAAACGTAGAGCGAGGAGGCGATCCTGAGTCATCGATCGCTGCTACATCTTTCGATAGATTGGCAGAGAAGATGGCAAAGAAGAGGGCTAAGTTAAGAAAAGAGCTCAAAACCCTGAGAAAAGGAGCGAAGAAAATTGCTAAGGACGCATTGTCCAGCAAAAAGAAGCGCAGGATAGTGCGACCAGAAGAAGCAGCAGAAACACATAGACTTCCTGATCCTCAAGTAGACGAAGCCCCAGTGGCATTTGAAGAGAAAATGAGGGAAGAGGAAAGAATAGAAAAGGCAGCTGAGGAGCTTGAGAGAGAGCTGCAAATAGAAGAAGATGAGGAGTTCGCTGCACGAATAAATTCCCAAGAAGAGAGGGAGGGCAAGAAGAAAAAGAAGAAGAAAAGTAGGCACCACTCACCTACGAGGAAGGAACGCATCGGGGAGGATGCGAGAGAGAAGCAAGGTGTTAGCACCTTGAGAAAGAAGAAGAAAGAAAAACAAAAGGAGGAGTTAGTCACGAAACTCCCAGGCATTCACCGAGAAAAATGCAAAGGGAAGGAAAAGGTGACTGAGGTACCAGCTGAAGTGGCCAAGAGCAAATAGAAAACAGTGGATAAAATCCTTGCTAAGGCCAAAGGGAAAGAAAAGGTGGCGGAGGTGTCACCAAAGAAGACGGAGGGAAAAAGGAGACGCAAGTTGTTCCCACATCTATTGATGGAGGTCGCCTTTTTCCCAGATCTTAATGTCAACTTAATAACCACTCTATTAAACATCCTAAGGGCAAAATTGAGGATGTCTTGGTTAAAGTTGATAAATTCTTCTTTGTAGCTGACTTCATAATCTTGGACTATGAAGCCAACAGAGTGGTTCCCAATATCTTGGGAAGGCCTTTCTTAGCCACTGGACGTGTCCTGATTGACGTCCAAGAAGGAATATTAGCGATCTGAATGGATGACCAACAGGTAAAATTTAATTATTTGACGCATTGAAAGATCTTGATGACTTTCAATCTTGTCAGATGATCGTGGATATCAACGAGAAGACAAGACCCACGAACGCATCATTAGAAGATGAAGCAATCCTCAAAGACAATGAAGATGGTGAAGGGAAGAAATCAATTTACTCTCTAATCGTAAATTTAAGCAATCAGACCGGAGCAACAGATCAACGGCAAAGATCAAGCTGTTATTAAAAGAGCCTCCAAAGCATCGCAAGTATGTGCACTTGAGGGAGAACACACTGCAAATCATTATCTCTTCTACGTTAAACCCTGAACATGATAAAGGCTCCATTGACCCACACAAGCATAACAACTGAGCTTGTGTTGGAAGGTCCCTGCGTTGCTGAACGCCTACTTTTCCAAGGACGCTTTCTTTTGTTCGTACTCTTTTTTTGTAGTATTTATTTTTTTTCTTTGAATCCAGTTTTAGGAGTAGTGTAAACTAAATAAGCATGAAATTATGCATCGATCTTCAATGCAAATTATTTGATTTCACCGCATATTCTGTCATTCATGCGTGCATTCATCTTTAAATGATCGCTGCGCTTATCAAGTTAAGTTTAGGGGTGTAGTTAGAGTTGTATCCTTATAATTTTCATTATAATTATCTTTTATCTCCAAAAGTATGCGTTTGTGGGACATGCGATTAATAGAATGAAAATTTCTTCACCGCATTGAATATCTATTTTTCATTCCAAGTACATTTAATTATTCCTAGCTTTTATCTTTGCATTGATAAGTTAGTCACTATGATGATAATCATGCTCACACTCGTCGCACACTCTAAGTTAGATTACTTTAAATGCATCTTCATACTATTCCTTAGAAACGCAAACCTACTTTGCATTCTTGCAAGCTGCCAATTCAAACCTCTTTTACGAAATTTTTCAACATAATCTTTGTTTAAAATTTAAGCAATGAGGAGCTTGCTACTCTCAAAGTTTGGGGGTGGAAGAGGTTTGAATTGTCAAAGATAAAATATGAGGAATCTATTTATTTTTTTAAAAAAAATATTAACGCAAAACTCTGCTGGCAAGACTAATACTTATCTTGTTAAGAGTTTAGCTGGGACACCTGCTCGTAGTTGGCCGCCTCCATGCACCCCTTAGTTGGTATCTCAAAACGAAGGTGGGTAACCTACTTAACGCATTGTAATCTAATAAATAAACAGCAAAACAAATGAAAGAAGGAACTTTATATCTTCATCTTTTCAGACTCAGTATTAAAAGAAGAAACGAAACTTTTGTGAACAATGAGTAAAGAAGATTGAAAAGAAAGCTTGCCGCATACAAATTAGAACTGTTTCAAAGAAAAGAATATAAAGGTAGAAAAGTAATGTTACTAATAGGTAGTTGATTGAGTATAGCATTATGAGAGGCTAGTCAATGCATTGAGAAAATTTTAGGGTTGATTGAAGTTTCTTAGATAGAAGTTATGCTTGAGGACAAGCATTTTTCTAAGTTTGGGGGTGTGATAACTTGTAGAAATACAAGTTATCATTGTCTTTCTCTTAGAAAAATAGAGTTTAAATAGAGAATCATGTAGTAGTAGGGGTTAAATTCTATTGATAAATCTTCCTATGCATTTTACTCTTGTATATTGATGGAGATAATTGTTTTGAAGTTTTTTGAATCTAAAACGCATGCTTTAACGCAGGAACACGAGCTTCCCATGGATGCGTTGGCAACCATTTAACGCAGATGGATGCGTTGGCATACTTGAATGCAGGAACCCAAGTTATCCATGGACGCATATCAACCAGAAACGCAAGGCAACAGAGAATCAGATAAGAATCTTGAGAGATTGTCGGGAGATTGATATGCTTGATCTGCGGCAAGAGTGGTGGATCTAAATTAAATCAGAAATCACGCAATTAGGCGAGATGGACGCAAGGCAGAAATTCAGCCTCCAATCATGCAGATTTGCTAGTGATCTCAACGCACATCAATAAAAGGGCAAACCTAAAGGCTAAAAAGTTGTTGAACCTCTCAGAAGAATTCCTAAGTGACAGCAGAGTTCTCTCCAGACGACAACCGGAGACAAATAGCTCGAAAGAGAAGAGTCTTCCCTCTGCCTGACCACTTCACAGCAAAACTCACGCTACCATCCTGGCGAGCTCAAGACATTGAGAAGCCATTCCATGTTTTCTATATTTTTCTTACTTATGTTTTAGTTTATTAGCAAGACATTGTATTTCTAAAACATTTATTCCGTTCATCAATCTATACATCTTCCATGTCTATCATTTCTTATCACTTTCCATTTGCTGTTTATCATCCATGAGTAACTAACTCTCGTAAGGGTCACAGGTTTTGTTATCATCTAAATAAGAACTGTAGAAAACTATTCCATCTTGTCAATTGTACTTTTAATCAAATGTTTATGTCCATCTAGCTAATCGATATAAGTAATAATAATCAGATAGTTCGAAAGAGTAAATGATTGTGGAACTCAGTTGACAAGGCTAAGAAATGTTACCTAGACATAGGAATAACCTTGGCACTATGCGTTATAGACATATAATACATAGCGGCTGACAACCGAGAGAAGAGTCGCTGGTAGGAAATAGATCTCACTATGCGTTTCCGAATTTAGATGATAACCAACCCCAGCCCTGTTTTTACCATTCATATAATTCAATTAGCTACTTTTGCTATGTCGCATACTTCTCTATCAAACCACTTTAGCTTAGGTTTACTGCTTTGTAGTTAGTTAAACACATCACTTCTTACCACCTTCTGTAAACGCATGACTCAAATAATCCAACTAATTATAGAATCTGCATAGTCC
Organism: Citrullus colocynthis; assembly: GCA_031780015.1. Lineage (NCBI taxonomy): Eukaryota > Viridiplantae > Streptophyta > Magnoliopsida > Cucurbitales > Cucurbitaceae > Citrullus > Citrullus colocynthis. Next base: position 629,926 of record QLSR01000253.1, read on the forward strand.
CTATGTTCGACCTCGGACCCACCGAGAAAACCTCATTCTTTGCTTATACTTGGGTGAAGAATAAGAAAACTTGACAGATTAGTAACGCATATTATTAAGCACGTTGAACGCGGAACAAGTTTAATAAAGATTCACAATAAGTTCGACAACACCAATGCATAGGAACATCAAACAAAGAAAGGGCAAGCCTAGGAGCAAGCGAGAAGCCACCAAACAGGCTTGGTGTAAAGAGACAAAACATATAAGTGACTCAAAGATTTATTGAAAAGAAAATAAAAAGAAAAGTAAAAAAAGCAATAAAATTGGGTCGCCTCCCAATAAGCGCTCAGTTTAACGTCTTCTAGCTAGACGGGGCTCGCGAGTCACGGCGGATCCCAAGGTGGTTTCTTCATTCCATGCGTTGGATCACCTTGAACGTTTAGCATTTGCCCACATTGACACTCACAAACATATTCATTAGCATTTAGTGAGTTAGCAACAAATCATTTTCAAGTTGGACACCATCTTTTCTAAGATAGTCAAGAATCATTAAGGGGCATTATTCTTAGATTTTACCGGACTCACCACTTCATTTTTAACATGCTTCTCCATGATTTGTTCATAATTCATTATAGGTTTGGGAGGCATGCAAGAATAACTAGGAGAATTATCACAACTAGAAACATACTTCATAGGATTTTCTACTTTAACATCAAGCATTAGTCTTACCGTTCAAAGGAAGTTTATCATGCATAGAGTTCTTACTAGAAGAGAGAGGTGATGTTACCTTTGTGCTTGGCTCATAATGCTCATACCTTTCTACATCCAGATGCTTAAGGGTTTTATAAATGTCAAATGTTACCTCCTCATCGTTAAGGCGGAATGTGAGCTTTCCATCTTGTACATCGATGAGGGCCCTTCCGGTGGTCAAGAATGGTCTCCCAAAGATTATGAGGACTTCGGCATCTTCCTCCATGTCTAATATGACAAAGTCCGCCAGGAAGATAAACTTGTCTACCTTGACCAAGACGTCCTCTACAATGCCATAGGGATGAACAAATGATCGATCGGCCAAAAGCAAGGATATGGTAGTTGGTTGCACCTCTCCACCATTGAGCTTCCTAAACATGGATAAAAGCATTAAGTTAATTGAAGCTTCAAGATCACAAAGTGCTTTAGTAACCTTATTATTGCCTAAATGACAAGGGATAGAAAAACTCACTGGATCCTTTAGTTTTGGAGGCAATTTCCTTTGTAGTGTCGCACTACATTCTTTGGTTAGTGCAACCATTTCATAGTCTCCATACTTTTTCTTCTTAGACCACACCTCCTTCATGAACTTGGCATACTTAGGCATTTGTTCTAATGCTTCTACAAAAGGAAGGTTAATTTCCAACTTTTTGAATATGTCTGAGAACTTAGAAAATTGAGCATCAATCTTTTTCTTTTGAAATCTTTGAGGAAAAGGTAAAGTATTAGGGATAAAAGAAGTAGAGTTAGAAGTACTCCCTATGTTTGATTTTGATTTCTCATTTTACTTAGATGCACTCTCTTTTGTGGAACATTCTCTATGATGGCTTCATCCTCTTCTTATAGAGGTTCATCATCTTCTTGTGGAGGCTCATCAACTTCATCATTGATCAAGGGAGTGGACAGCTTTTTCCCACTCCTCAAAGTCACGACCTTGCATTCCTCTTTCGGGTTTCTCTCAGGGCAACTAGGGAACTTACTCTTTTGCATTGTTTGGAGGGAAGTTGCCATTTGACTAAGTTGAACCTCCAAGTTTTGAATTGTCTTACCTTGGCTTTGACCAAATTCTCTAATGTGGTTGTCCTTGATCTTGACTCTTTGACAAAGTCAAGCATTATGTACTCTAGTGATGATGACTTTGCATTCCCCGCTCCATTGAATCCTTGAGGTGCTTGCAACACATTCTTGTTGTTGGCATATGAGAAGTTCTCGTGATTCCTCAAGTTGGGATGATAGTGAGTCGGGAGTTGTTGTTGACCTCGGTATTGTCCTCTATCTATATAATTGGCCACTTCTAACTCACTAAGCTCCTGTTGATTTGCCATGGTCGCAAGGGAAGCTATTGATGGTGGACTTGCTTGAGCTTGGCTTCCCTGAGACAATTTAGATAAAGCATTAGTGAGAGAAGCCAATTGAGCTATTAGAGAACTTACCTCGTCTATCTCATATCTTCCGGTGGCTTTTGGGATGATTGGAGAAGACTGTTCACATGGTCAATTGTATGATGTAGTGGCCAAGTCTTCTAGTATGGTATACGCCTCTTGAGCATTCTTTGAAAAAATTGAGCCTCCGGCAGTTGCATCTAGAATGGATTTGGTTGAGCTTGATAATCCATTGTAGAAGAGTTAAATTTGCAACCAATCCGGGTAACCGTGTTGAGGGCACCTTCTCAAGAGATCCTTTTACCTCTCCCAAGCCTCATAAAGTTGTTCATCCTCAAGTTGGCTGAATGTTCCAATCTCCGTCCTTAGTCTTTGACATTTAGCCCGTGAGAAATATTTGTTCAAGAAAGCTTGAGCTAAGATCTCCCATATGGTGATGCTATCCGGAGGTATGGTTTCCAACTAATCCTTTGCATGGTCCTGTAAAGAGAAAGGAAAAAGTCTTAGTTTAATAGCATCATTAGAAATACCATTGATCTTTACCATTCCGCATATTTCTAAGAAAGACCGTAAATGTTTGTGAAGATCTTCATTAGTTCTTCCTCTAAAAGCTAGCCCTCTAGCCATTTGGATCAACTCCGATTTTAATTCAAAGTTGTTGGCATTGATGGGCACATTAATGATGTCGGGTTGATTTGCCGGTAATGTGGGTTGGAAGTAGTCTCGAATTGCCTTTAGTATCTCCTCTGCCATCTCCTCGATGTGATTGTGTTGAACCCTTAGATTCCTTCTACACGTCCTTTCAATCTCGGGACTAAGAGAGAGAATATAAGTATTGTCTCGAGGCATAAACCGACAAAAAAAAAAAGAGAAAAAATAAAATAAAATAAATAAATAATCAACTAAATAATATACACCTCAAATTAAGATCTATCAATTCTAATAAATATTAAATAACAAAAACCGTTCTTTGGATCCCCGGCAACAATGCCAAAAACTTGATTGTGCCACTTTAAGTGTTAACCGCAAGTGTACAAGTCAAGTTATAATATAAGACGGTGAAGTCCGAATATCATTTGAATATCATTCCACTGGAGATCTAATTTTGAAGGTTAAAGTTACTTAGCTATTCTAGAATCAAATCAATTTTATATGAGGATTGGAATTTAATTTGTGAATTATGGAAAATACAAACTAAATAAGGAAAGTAATAAAGTGAGAAACACAAGAGTCAAAAAGAGTTCTAGGGTAATGAATCCTTGTTTATTTCATCATACAATATTATAGAATTCATGGATTTTATTGTAATTCATATGCCTAAGTCTAGAAACTTAATTCCAAGTTATTTTCTCTAAAAAACAACCATTTCTCATGCAACTCGATTGATTACTAATCTCTTGAAACAAATACAAATTACATGGCATTAAGACTAGTCTTTAACAACTTTTATTGTCAACCTAACTACTCTCTGATAGATTAACAACAATTCATTGTTATAGATCAAGTTAAACATACAATCTCTCAATCATACATCTAACCTAACATGTGAAGGTGGCCAATCCTCAAGAATTAAACACAATAACAATGAAAAGCATAATCATTCCAACAAAACCATGAAAGTCTACAATTCATCAAAATCATAAAACTAAAGTGTTTAGCCACACATAAGCAACATGTTCAAACAATATAAACAAAGAAAGAGCGTAAACAAAGGGAAACTCTACTAAAAGGGGCTCTTGATTGAGGTAGCACCGTCACAATCTCCTTGGCTCTCACGTTGGAACTCGAACGACATCACAACTCTCTTAAACTCTTTTCCTCTTCTTTCCAACTAACTCACTCTTTGAACTTCTTTATGAACCCTCACTCAATTCTCTCCTTCTTGTGACTCTTTTGGTCTGTAATTTCGTGCTTTGATTGATGATTAGGACTGCTGGAAACCCCCAAATTTATAGAGTTGGCCACCCAAAAACTTACCAAAAATACATTATTTTTCATTTATGGAAACTGGCGCCGGGGTGCTGGTTTATAGCATCATGGCGCTACCAATTATGGAAAGAGAGCGCCCGGCGCTGCGGCTGTGATGCGTTGACCTACTCTTGAGTTTTAACGTCGTGGCGCTGCCCCAATATTGGCAACTTTGTTAGTTTCTTCTCTTTTTGGCCGTATTCTTGCTCAGTTTTGATCTTTTGGTCTTTTCTTCTAATTTTCCTCATTTTAACCTGAAAACTACTAGCAAACAATTGAAATCTAATATAAACTCCCTTAATTTGAGAGAATAGAAAGTTTTCAAGTGCTTATCACAGCGCTAACGCTAATCTGCATGCGAGTCCTCTCCAGAGCGCCGCGGAGCTTCAAAGCAATGCCACGGTGCTTGCTGTGTTTTTGCTAGCAAAAACCCCGGGAAAAAATGCCACTGTGCCATGACTTTTAGGGGCATTTTGGTCATTTTGGAGTTCTCTTTCCCTGTTAACGCCATGAAACTCCGTTCCAGTCCGTTTTAGCCCAATTTTATTACTAACACCCTGTTCTACCTGTTAAGTACCCGAAACCTACAAAATAACATAATAGACACATTAGAGAGCACAACAATCCCGAGTTAAGCTGAGGAAGATAGCACATTTTAGGTGTTATCACTTGATACAGGATATTGTGTAATGAGGAAATGTGATTGTCACAAAGATCGCTTTGGAGCATAACATTGCTAATCCATTTACGAAGGTTGTCTCAGCTAAAGTGTTCGAGGGTCATCTAGAGAGTCTAGTCTGCAAGATATATACATTGTGTAATCTAGGCAAGTGGGAAATGTGTAATGGGTATATGGATGCCCTAGTTTATTGTATTTACATACTTACCATTCTCACAGCTCTTTATGTACAACCCACTAGAGTTTTAGTTCAAGTGAGAGTTTGCTAGGTTTTATGCCCTAAAACTCGTAGGTTGTAAATGTAATTATTTTATCGTCATTAATAAAGAGTTATTGATGTGTTACTTTAATAAGCGTTATTGATTGTTTTTGTTTTTTTTTTTTTTTGTCTTAATAACCCTAAATCCAATAAACTAACATCCTAGGTTGTTTTATGAGTCTTGAACTATATGTGGGGACATACAGAGATCAATGTTCAAGTTACAGTCTAAAGGGTCTATAACATACAGATAAGGCTAGGTACCTTATCCTGATAACACTATGGATATGACCCACTTTATATTTGATACACATGCAATTATCTAACGCGTTCGTGTAGGTGACATGCGAGTGGGGGTATCCTATGCAATGAGTTTGCATAAAACCGGACCACGAAATAGTAATCACTATATGTAACTTCGTTGACTAGTTAGGTTTCTATTTCAATAGGATGACCTAGGCAACTTAGTCTTAATCTTGAGTATATTATGAACTCTTGTCCACGAAGGATTTTCCTTTGATTTGTATGGGTGAGAGTGGTCGTTTGCTGACTCAATATGCCTACCATCTTGGGTTCAAGATCGAGTAGAGAGCTGAGGACATAATTATACAAGATAGAATTCACTCATTCCCGTCTTTAGGTTAAGTAGATTAGTACTCTCTTAAGCAGTGTCTCTGGGACTTGAACAAAGGGCCCTACCCTCTCACTGGCCCGAGAGGAGTTTCTGTTTAATGGTTGGATCATAAACAAGTTGTTCATTATAGGAGTACTAGTACTTAAGGATTTAGAAATAACTTAGGGTAAAAGGGTAATTTGACCTAGTGGTGTTATGAACACTTGTAAAAGACTAAATTGCCATTATTGGTCTATATCCATGGACACAGAAATATATCTGTAGTGAGAAGAATGCAGCTATGGGTGTTTAGTGGAATGTACCCAAAGTTCACGAATATTGATTAATGTGGTTAATGAGTTTAGCCGATTAATCTCATATACATATAGTTGGAGCTTCTGATCTGTAGATCCATTAAGTCCCCTTCCTAGCTCATAAGAGTGATGAGGTATTTATGTCTTGAACAAAATTAAAAATGTTCAAATTTACTTAGGGAAACAATATAATGTATAATGATACATTATAATATGAAGTTTAATTTGAGCTTTATAATATAAATTTAATTTTGGATATGATACGAAATTAACTTTTGAGATAACTAAATATTTGAAGGAGTTCAAATATTAATATGAATTAGATTCATATTAAAACTATAGGTTAAAATTAATGTGTATTATATGCACATTAAAACTATAAGTTATGAGAGAATAACAATTGAATATGATTCAAATGTAGGTTAAATTAAATATTAGATATTTAACTTAAAAATTAATTAATTAAAGAATTAATTTTCTTAATTTATTTTAATTAAATTAAATGAATTAAAACTATAGGTTATATGGGAGACATTAATTTAAATATGATTTAAATGAAATAATTAATTAAATTAGATTTAATTAATTATTAATTATTATTTATTTATTTGTTAAATTAAATAATTAAATTAATTAAAAAAGGTAACTCCCATTCATGGGAGTTACACTTTACAGGGTTTAATCCTCTGTCTCCTACTCTTTCTCCCTGAATAGGCCTGTAAAAGAAATAGAGAAAAAAAAGTTATTCTCTAAAAAAAAAAATTAAAAAAATCTCTTTGGTGCTCTATCTTTTTTCCCATAGATCAAGATCAAGGATCCACAATCCTTATCTCATAACTCAGATAATAGGAGCGGTGCATGGTGGTGGTGTTCAGAGTCGACAACGAATGTAAATTTCTATCTCTAAAGCATGCTTAACCTAGAATTAATACAATAGGTTTCCTATATTTTTTTTTTCAATGTCTTGGTATTTCAAAATATCAATTTATTTCGAATTTGGTTCTGTATTTGCTTCTGATGTATTAGGGATTTCAACCCTTTCATGTTTAACTAAGGGCCTATAGTGGTTTGCCTTGTAGTTAATAAATGAAGATTAATTTAATTAAAGAGTTTAATTAATTAATCTTGGATCATTAGAGCTTATAATCTGTAGGTCCATAAGGTCTCCTTGCGAGCTCATCACAGACCAACAATGATCAACTTTGTTGAAAGAAAATTTTGAAATGTTCAAATTTATGAGGGAAAATACTAATTGTGTTGGATACAATTAATTACATGATTTATTATCAAGTTTATTTGAATAAAATTCAAACTATAACTTTATAAGATGGAGAATTAATTTATTTGAATATGATCCAAATAAAAAATTATTTATTTGGATGAAATCCATATAAATAAATAGAGGAAGAATTAATTAATTAATTTGAATTGGATTCAAATAATTAATTATTTAATTTGGATGAAATTCAAATTAAAGATTCTGTAGGAAATAAATATTTAAACAAGATTTAAATATTTTAAACCATTTAATATGAGATATTATTTGGACAAATATTTATTAATATTGGATATTATTAAATAGTTAATTTAAAATTTCTGCAAGAGGGGTTATCCCAATAGGATTAGGAGTCATAGAGTTATATAAATAGGGCCTTTGGGAGTCTTCATAAAACACTCTCTACTTCCTAGAAAAATTCTAAGAAAATTCTTCTTCCCATCCCCTCTATTTTTTCAAGAAACAGTTCACACAAACTGGATCTTGCCAGAGTCATAGCAAGGAAGATCTCTAGGAAAAAAAAAGACTACAAGGAGAAGACTGGTTCTGGATCCTTGCCAGAGTCATAGCAAGGAAAAAAAAGATTACAAGGAGAAGACTATCGGTTCGAGGAGAAGATTGAAATTATAATCGACAAAGGTATGATACTTAACTTTTTCTTAACTTTTTGTATTTTTAATTCTTTCAAGAAATCAAATAACGTAATCACACGCTCTTGTCGGGATTCAATTCCCTTCATTAACAACTCAAGAGTTAGTAGAAAAGCAACGTTATTTTCATACCACTTCCCCTTGATTCTTGAAGCTGGAGCAGTTTTTTTGGGGACCTTCACCTTATAGATTTTGCAACAGTTGGATGAAGATTAAAGAGTGCTTGAAAATCATTCAAACATCCTTGAGTCTTGAACAATCAGATGGTTGGGCTGGTTTTACAATCAGTATCAAGCTCTACAAGGTGAAAGATAAAGTGAAACTTTGGTTTGTGGACTATGAGCTGGAAAGAAAAAGAAAAGAGGACTTATTATCTAAATTGGCTTTTTTTTATTCTAAAGCTGAGAGGGAGGATTTGTCAAATGCTGAATTGGATATCATGCTAGCCATCAAAGGAGATCTTATGAACTTATATCTGTTGGGGAGAGGAACTTAATATAGAAAAGCAAGTTAAATTGGCTAAACTTGGGGGATGAAAATACCAATTTTTTCCATAGATTCCTTTCAACATAGAAGAGGAAGAATGTGATTACTGAATTGGTTCATGGTGAGCTTGCTTTTCTATATCTGTTGGAGGAAAGGAACTTACCATAGAAAAGCAAGTTAAATTGCCTCACTATATACAAAAATTCCAGCCTATTATTGACAAAATCCATCTTAAGCTTGATAGATGGGAAAGATATAATTTGTCCAAAGAGGGTCACTTAACTTTATGCAATGCGGTCTTGGCCAAACTTCCCACCTATTATATATCCATATTTGAAATGCCTTGCTCGGTAATTTCGGAGCTGGAGAGAATTTTATGCAAGTTTTTCTGGTAAGGACATAAAGGCATCAAGTTGAATCATTTAGTAAAATGGAATTTAGCTTCCAAGTCTCTCATTGATGGGGTATTGGGACTGGTAACTTGAAAAACAGAAATACAGCCTTATTATTCAAATGGAATTGGAGGTTCCTTAAGGAACATGACTCTTTATGGTGCAAAATTGTGAAAAGCATCCATGGCATAAACCCACATCTTTAGCACACTTCAGTAAGTCCGGTTTAATCCTTAGAAGCCCCTGCATCAACATCTCAAAAACATGGAACAAACTTGGTTACCTTGCAAAATTCAAATTGGGAAATGGAAGGCAAATCTTCTTCTGGACAGATCCATGGTGTATTGAAATCCCTCTAAAAGATTGCTTCCCGAAGCTCTTTAGAATTGCTTCATCCCCAAAGGCCAGTGTCAACGATTATTGGGACTTGGTTACTCAATCCTAGAATCTATTACTCCGCAGGAAACTCAAGGAAGAGGAATTTTGTGAAGTTCAACGACTACTTAGTGCAATCGAAGGTAGCAGAATTTCTTCAATACAAGATTCGAGATCATGGTCCTTGGATAACTCAGGAAGGTATTCATTGAAATCTTTGTCAAAATATTTGATTGCTCTTTTCCTATTGATAAGGTATGTTATAAAGCTCTTTGGAAATCAAAGAGTCCCAAAAGGATTAATAATCTGACATGGATTTTGCCCTACGACTCCCTGAAACACTCTTCTACATTGTAGTATAAGCTTCCGAGCAAATGTTTATCACCATCAGACTGCTTCCTATGTTCTACTAATGGTGAAGATGTTCAACATTTGTTATTTGATTATTCTTATTCAAGAAAGTACTGGTGGAAATTATTCGATTGCTTCAATGTGAATTGGGTCCGGGAATTCAGCCAGAGAAAACATTCTGTAATTATTAGTCGGTCATTCTCTTACTTCTAGATCTCAACTTCTATGGCCAAACGCTATTAAAACTTTGGTTTCTGAGATTTGGTTTGAGTGTAATCAGCCTGTTTTTCATGATACATCTAAAGATTGGTCAGATAGATGGGGAGCAGATCGTCTTTTAGCTTCTTCTTGGAGTTCACAATTCAAGGTTTTTGAAGATTATTCTATTCAGGACATTTGTCTGAATTGGTAGACCTTTATTTTCTCTATGTAATCAAGCTTATTATTTGATTTTACTCTTGATTCCATGTATTTCTTGTTTTTCTAGTATTTCGAATAGGATATGATAAGGGTGCTAAGGGGTGTCAACCTAGTTGAGATGGTGCACCTACTGATCCACATTTACTAGTTGGGATATTTTGTTTCTTTGTAATTGAGCTTTTGCTCTTTTCATTATACGAATGAAAAGTTCCAATTTCGTAAAAAAAAGGAAAAAAATAATGGAAATCTAATAAAAGTCATAATATTTACAACAATGATATTTTTTTAAAGATTAAAAATAGTAAATAATTATAAAAATTTAGAATTTAATAATAAAGCTATAATATAATAATTTAAACTAAATCTAAACTAAAAATTTGAAATAGAACAAATTAAAAAAATAAAATTGAGGGTAAAAAGATTATTTTGATTTTCTGATTTTCTGATTTTTCTTAATTTAAATCTTTAATTTAAATCAAAACAATTTTTCTATTTCTTTAAAAGTTCTATGATCTTTCTAATTTTTTATATATATACTTATCTCCTAGTTTATTTTATATTATTTTAATTTTAAACCAAAATAGTATTTTTTTTCTACTTGAGAAACCTTAAAATCTTATTCCATGTGTAGATTTGCAATTGTATTTTCTTAATTTCAAATTTTATTGCAATAAAAAATATCATTTTGTATGAAGATAAAAAGCCCTAAAATATTATTATATTCCTTAAATATATGAATCAACCGTGTGTATTAACAAAAAAAATTGAGAAAAAAAAAAACAAAAAAAGAATTACAATCACTCAAGTAAATTAATTGGTGTGCATTTGTATTTACAAAATTGAAAAGTAAACAAAAAAACCTTATAAAACCTCTAAATTGCTAGAACCTTGAGAGCAATAGTTTTTTGCTCCATCCTTTTCAATATATGAGAATCAATAGAGGTCTTTTCTCCCCGCTCTTCGTTATGTGGGAATTAGCAGTAGTTTTTTCTCCATCCTCTTCAATATGTGAACTTTCATTATGTGAGAATTATTAGTGATCTTTTCTCCATTCTCTTCAATATATGAGAATGAGTAGTCTTATTCACGTTAATAATTATGAAAAGAGAGAAAAAGCACCTACAAAAGCATTTAAAAAACAAGAAATTACATTAGATCACGAAAAGTTATCATAAATAGAAAAAAATGAAATATTTACATAAATAGAAAATTTTACCCAATGGACCACAAGCCCACTACAACCAATGTGAAATTCCAAAAAAAAACCCAAAAAATCAAGTCGATCCATACTTGATTTAATTACCCACGTGCTGAAGAAAAACGAAAAGAAAAAGAAAGCGCGAAGCTTTTCAAACTCTTCATCCAACTCTTCATCTTCATCGGCTTCTGAAAGGAAAATCGAGAGCTAGAGCGAGAGAGAGTCCGAACGAGACATAGATAGACATATAGAAGTCTATTACTCATCAATCATGATAGACAGAGATATAGCTCTATTTCTATCCATCACTAATAGACAGTGATAGACTTCTATCTCTTCTACCAATGATGCACGAAGATAAAGTTCACATGAAAAAAATTATAATAACACAGATAGACATACAAATAGAAATAGAAAGAAGTATATCATCATTTATCGTGATAGATAAAAATAGAAATCTATCTCTGTTTATCAGTGTGATAGACAAAGATAAATTTCTGTCATTGATAGACATGGATAGAAGTCTATCATTATCTATCGTGATATTCAAAGATAGATTTCTATCATAGATAGACATAGATAGAAGTCTATCATCATCTATTAGTGATTGACAAAAATAGAGTTCTATTTCTGTCCATCACTAATAGACAGTGATAGAGACTTACAGATAGATATAGATAGAAGTATATCATTGTCTAAGTTTCGCTCTTATCACACTCTCTCGCTCTCACCCTCACTTCCTTTCCTCACTCACAGTCACTCTTATCTCTCTCACTCTTCTCGTGTGACATAAGCAGAAGGCCAATTTTTGTGTGTTTTTTAAAATGAGGCCAAATTTCATTTGGGCTTCCATATTTAGGCCATCCGTACAAATTCCCCATCCTTTATAGACAGTGATAGATAGTTATCTATCGTTGTCTATCAAGAATAGATGGTGATAGATAATAGTCTATCATTCTTTATCACAATGATAAGCTAAAAAAAACTATGTTTGATATTCTATGTCTTTAAATCTTATCAATTGTGGAATAAAAGGAGGATTGACATTAATAGATAGTAGTCTATCACTGTCTATTCCTGATAGACAGCGATAGACTACTATCTATCGCTATCTATCAAGGATAGACCGTGATAGAAGCTCATCACTCTATAACCCAGTTATAGGTAAAGAAAAGTTTGTTGTAGTCTTTCTTATTTTAAGTTTCACAATGTAAAATGTTAAATGTTCTTGCTTGCTTGTTATATTATTTATGATAAATAGTATGATAGACATTGATAGATAGTACTCTATTAGTGTCTATCACAGTGATAGTGTTTGTTGATATTTTGTTTTATATCTGACATATCGTTTTAATATAATTTTTAAACAGGTGGAACATGAGCTAATAATGAATGACCAGCAAAAGAATCTGAGGATAACTGTGTATCCAAATTTAGATATACTACAAATGATAAAAAAGAAAATAGATGAAAAAACATTAGGTAGTTTTAGGAATTGTCCTTTTGCCCACTTTATTGATATTTTTAAGTCCAGAGTAACCACCCAGTTCTTAAACTACCTGATTATAAAGCGAGAGCATAGCATTGGTCACATCGAAGTTTCGTTCTAATCGCTCTCTCTCACTTCCTTTCCTCATTCACAATCACTCTTATCTCTCTCACTCTTTCTCTCTCACTTTCACTCTCGCTCTCACTCTTTCTCTCTCACTCCCGGTCTATTAGTGAGATGAAGCGGACTTGTTTTAATCAATGAAGATGCCGAGGATTCAAAATGGACGAAGATGCTAGTTAGACGAAGAGGTAATCACGTGTGATCTTCAAATAATGAGGGTCATATTGGGTTTTTTTTAAAAAAAATGCCAAAGAACCACCGCAGAATCCTATTCTCACTTTCTTTTTTCTATTTCTGTAAATATTTTCAATTTTTTTCTATTTTTGAAAAGATTACTTGTAGGCCTTCAATATGTCTATAGCTTAACCTCGAGATTGATCGAGAGGAAGATTTGAGAAGGAAAAGAGAATGATCGAGAGAAAGATTTGAGAACTAAAAGATTGAAAAATAATGCGCTGGGATCATCTAAGGTGAGAATTACAAAAATAATAAACATAAAAATCTTTAAATCAAAGATAAATAATTTATTATGAATCAAGTCTTTTGAATTGGTTAATGCGATGATCAACACACAAACATCGCAACACACACACACACCACTACCTTTTTAGATAGTATGGATAGATTTTTGTTGTTCTGTTTAACGTGCTTAATATTAAGAAATATTATCTATCAAGTCTTCATATTCTTAACCCAAGTATAAAAAAAGAAATAGGTTTTCTCAGTGAGTCCAAGGTCAAACACAAGGACTATGCAGATTCTACAATTAATTGGATTATTTGAGTCATGCGTTTACATAAGGTGATGAGAAATGATGCGTCTAACTAACAAGAAAGCAATAAACCTAAGCTAATGTGGGTGATGGGTATGCGACATAGCAAAGTCAGCTAATAAGTTATGTGAATGGTAAAACGCAAGGCTGGGATTGGTTAACATCTAAAATCAGAAGCGCATAGTGATAGTCTATTCATACTTGCGACTCTTCTCCCGGTTGTCAGCCGCTATGCGTTAAATGTCTATACCGCATAGGAGAGTGTTAAGTACCAAGGTTATTCTATGTCTAGGTAACACTTATTGGCCTCATCAATTGAGTTCCACAATCACTTACTCTCTCGAGCAGTCTGATTATTACTACTTATATCTATTAGTTAGATGGACATAAGCATCAGATTAAGATTAAAATTGACAAGATGCAATAGTTACATTGTGGTTCTTATTTAGAAGCTAACGCAACCCGTGGCCCTTAAAAGATTAGTTACTCATAGATTCAAAGTAATAAGCAGAAAGTGTAGAGAAATGGATAGACATGGGAGAATTGTAGATTAATGAACGAAATACAATCTTAGACAGTTCAATGTCTTGATAACAAATCTAAAATCAAAGCTAGAAAAAGATAGAAAGTAGGAAGGCATTTCAATGTCTTGAGTCACGTGAATGGAAGCGTGAGATTTGCTGTGAAGTGGTCAGGTGGAGGAAAGACTCTTCTCTCTCGAGCTATTCGTCTCCGGTTGTCTTCTGGAGAGAACTCTGCTGTCACTTAGAAATTCTTCCAAGAATCAACAACCTTTTTCAGCTTACAGGTCTGCCCTTTTATAGATGCTACGTTTGTAATCAGCAGCAAATTTGCGTGATTGGAGCAACAATTGATGTCTTACGTCTATCTCGCCTAATTGCGAAATTCTCGGTTCAATTTAGATCCACCACTTTAGCCGCAGATCATGCATGTCAATCTTCCGACAATCTCTCAAGATTCTAACCTGATTTTTCGCTGCCTTACGTTTCATATGTACGACACATCTTGAGGTTTTCTACATTTCTGCACTAAAGCATGCGTTTTAGGCTCATAAACATAACAAAACAATTATCTTTATCACTTTACAAGAGTAAAATGCATAGAAAGATTTATCAATAGAAATTAACTAATACTACCGCATAACTCTCTATTAAACTCTATTTTTTTTAAGATAAAGGCAATAATAACTTATATTTCTACAAGTTATCACACGCCCAGACTTAGAGAAATGCTTGTCCTCAAGCATAATTTCCATCTAAGAAACATTAATCAACCCAAAAAAATTTTCAACGCAATGACTAGTCTCTCAGAATGCTATACTTAATCAACTACCCGTTAGTTACATTACTTTTCTACTTCTACATTCTTTTCTTCGAAACGGGTCTAGTTTGCGTGCAGCAAACTTTCTTTTCAATCGTCTTTACTCATTGTTCACAAAATTTTTGTTTCTTCTTTTAACTATGAGTCTGAAAGATGAATATATAAAGTTCATTTTTCTTTCATTTGCTTTATTGTTTATAAGTTAAGTAACCATGCGTCGAGTAGGGTTACCCACCTTCGTTCTGACATACCAACGATGGGGTGCATGGAGGCAGCCAACTACGAGCAAGTGCCCTTCTCGACTAAACTCTTATCTAAGTTCGATTTTCTCACTAGACATTAGAGTTTGTTATTTTATTTTGTCTATGCGTTGCTGATTACGATTACCCAACTACATTCTGACATACCAACTATGGAGTGCATGGAGGCAGCCAGCAACGAGCAGGTGTCGGTCTCAGCTAAACTCTTAACAAGATGAATGTATTAATCTTGCCAACGGAGTTTTGCGTTTCATGAATTTTTTTATTTTTTATTTTTTATTTTTTTTATTTTTTATTATTTATTATTTTTTATTATTATTTATTATTTATTATTTATTATTTTTTTATTTTTTATTATTTATTTATTTATTTTATAATATAGAAATGACTGAAATCAGTTCTTCGTATTTTAATATGTGACAGTTCAAACCTTTACCACCCCCAAACTTGAGAGCAGCAAGGTCCTCATTGCTTAAAATTATAAACAAAGATTATGTTGAAAAAGTTCGTAAAAGAGGTTTGAATTATCAGCTTGCACACTCAAAGTAGGTTTGCATTCCTAATGAATAGTATGAAGATGCATGGAAAGTTATCTAACTTAGAGTCTCTAAGAAGTGGAAGCATAATTATCATCATAGTGACTAATTTGTCAACGCAAAGATAAACAAGCATGAGAATTAAAGTACTTACGAAGAAATTAAAAGTAAGGAAAAACGCAGAAAGTAGAATAGAGACGCAGTGTGGTAGAAAATTATGCTTCTATTATTACTTCTCATGAACGCATACAATTGTTATTGAGAAAGAAAAATTGTTAAGTGTATACATGAATAATGAATACAAAAATTGTGTAAGAAGTAACAAAACTCTAACACCCTAAGGCTAATTATCTGGCTCTTCTTCATGAGAGTTGCGTTGGCAAGGGTATGCTGTAGGCGTTCTGGAATGTTAGGGGGTGGGACTTCCTGTCTAAACGAGAACAGTTGGTGGATATAGTTAAGTGTGAAATGAACCTGCTCAGTTTGCCGGCGTGCAAGCATGTTCATGGAATGCATCACTGGATGCAATATCGATTGCTACAGGTATGCTTGCACAGCTTCCCAATCAAGTTTGAGTTGGGCTTCTTGCGGTTAAGGAGTTGATTGTGGGCGGGGAGGGTTTAGTTGGGGTCGAGAAATGGTTGGAGTTTCATCAAACGCAGGGAAAGATGGACGCTCAGTGGCTGCGCCAAAATCCCCGTGGTGTGAGTCATCAACTCTTATTGAGGAGGTGGGTTTTGCGAAAGGCTGAGGTTGAGAAGGTTTTGGGCAATGAGTTTTAGGAGGAGGTGGAGGTGGAGTTGGTTCTCTTCTCGTTGTTGGAAGTGGGGGTGAAGAGCTTGAGGATGGGGAAGCTTGAGGTGATGGTTTGCTTTTCGGCTTGGATGGCTTCCCCTTCTTCTGCGTTTGTGGCTTTAGAGGTGACAGTTTAGGTGACGGAGTGGGTTGATGAGGTCTTTTGATGGCCTTAGTAGGTTCTGGCAAATGTTGCGATCCTCTCATCAACCGACGTAGAGTCTTATGAGTGATTACCCCACTGACTTCGATCATCTTCTTTGCGTCTAACACTTCTGTCTGCCCTCTGATGGCAGCATTGGCGCATAGGTTCATGATAAGTGAGGGGGAAAAGAGTTGGTCTCTTGGTTTGTTGAAGACCCCTCTCATCTGCGCCGCAATTATGCGTCCGACATCAAGGGGGATGCCACGCATAATGCAATAGGCTGCCATCACTCGATCCCTTGAAACTGTTTTGTCATGTGTCGTGGGGATCAGCCATTTCTTCACCAAGTATACCCACAGGTTGTCCTCTGGCAGTAGGCTGTTAGCAGGCAAAGTTTTAATGCCTGTAAGTGATACATGCCACTTCACTCTGGGCTTCGCCAATACTCGGACTGCGTCTTCCATTAACTCCTGTGGAGTTGATTCTACTATTTTGTTTCCTTCCACATTCGAGTTGTTCCTCAACTTATAGATTGCGTTTATTTCCCTTACGTTGAATGGGACTTCATTTTCTTCAACCACCACCACATCCTTCTCTTCATCAATGCATCCATTATAAAAGCTGTGGACTAAGTCAGGTTGGATCCAAGGGGTGCTGGAACAGAAATTTCTCCAACCGTGGTGGTCGATGATTTCAGTGATATATGGCGGCAACGGGGCTTCTTCAGGGAAAAATCCCACCTCCATCAATAAATCAAGGAACGCCCTGCGTCTCCCTTTTCCTTCCTTCTTCTTGGGCTCCTCCTTCTTCTTGGGTTCCTTCTTCTTTGTCTCAAGCTACGCATCGGCCACTTTTTCTTTGCCTTTGGCCTTAGCAGAAATTTGATCCACTGTTCTTTTTCTGCTTGCGTCCGCCTCTCTTTCCTTCTCCCTACTTTCCTTCCTTTGTTCTTCTTTTCTCTCCTTTTTCTTCAAGGTGCTAATACCTTGCTCTTCTCCCGCATCCTCCCCGATGCGTCTATTCTTCTTCTTTTTCTTCTTCTTGCCCTCCTTCTCCTCTTGGGCACTTATTTTCGCAGCCAGCTCCCTATCTTCTTCTTCTTGGAGCTCTTTTTCAAATTCTTTGGCTACCTTTTCTATTCTTTCTTCTTCCCTCATTTCCTCATCCAATGCCATAGTGGCTTCGTCTATTTGAGGATCAGGAAGGCCTTGCGTTTCCCATTCTTCTTGGGGCCGCACTTCCCTGCACGCCTCCTTGCTGGACAATGCGTCCTTGCTTATTTTCTCAACTCCTTTTCTTAGGGCTCTAAGCTCTTTCCTCAACTTGGCCCTTTTCTTCTTCATCTTTTCTGCCAGCCAATCAAATAATGTTGCCGCAATCGAGGACTCAAGACCTTCTCCTTGCTCTGCATTTTTTGGCTCTTCACCCTTGGCAGTTTCTTGTGATACCCTTCTTTTCTTCCTTATCAGGGGTACACTTCCTCTTCTTCTTCTCTTCTTCTCTTGGCCTCTGCGGCCATCACAACCTTTTTTATAGGTCCTTCGTTGGAGACCAAGGTCATCTCCTCAGGACTGATAGACGGAGGGACTGACCCTTGCGTTTTGACTGGTTCACCTACGACCTTCTTATTGTAGGCGACGTCTCCTTCCTTATTTCCCTCAGTCTCTTCACCCTCCCGAGTCTCTTTTAGTTGACTCCGGACCTCTTTTATCGGCGAGGGTGATTCCCGTCTTGCGTCTGAGATGGTTGCATCCATTGGGTCACGCAATCCGCTCAGGATCTCGGCTATCCATGTGTCAGGGAGTTGTGTTAAGTTCACTTCCCCCTCTTCGACAACCACTTCTTCTTCTACTTCTTCGCCTATCTCTTCCATTCCTCTTGTGCTGGGCGGACGAGATGAGGGCAAAGGCTGGTTGGCTTCCTCGTCATCATCCCGAGCCTTTGCTTCCCTCTCCTCTTGAGCTATTCTTTCCAAAATGTCGCCGAATACCTCTCTTTCAACCCTTCGGCGGATTTCACTGCTTCCGTACAGCGTGCTGGCTTTGTCGCGAACTATTCCAAGACCCGGTTGCTCTGCCTCAGAGTTTTTCGCGCTTAGACGTTGGTTTCCGGCATTGAAGTTTGCAGCGGAAAACTTCCTAACATTCTTCATTCTGGGCTTCAAAATGCACGACTTGACTCGGCTTTTGGGTTTTGGAGTAGGTATCGAGTCGATTCGGCTCAAGGGTGGGACGTTTAGGACTTCCACGCAGTCGTCGGAGTCAAGGTCGATTACTAGTGGATGGACTTGTGGACGGGTGGAAGGTCTGAAGAATGGTCGGAAAAATGGGGTTATAGGCGGTCTTTGGGCACTAGCCCTGATTCGTGACGCCGAGAAAGTTGGGATAAATGGTGGCCTGGGGTTTAGAGGTCTAAGGCAGACCGGAGAAGCGAAGGGCCTCACAAGTCGGGTAGGTCAGAATAGTGGTGGAGAGAAAAATGGAGCTCGAGGGGAAGGTCTCGGTAATCTGTCGGACGAGGAAGAAGATGGGGTCGAGAACTGGGTGTTGTAAGAAGATATTGGGGAAACGTCACCGGCGAAGTGTTCTTGGTTTTGGGAGTCTAATTGGCTAGACATAGACGAGGATGCAAAGAACTCAAATCGCTTTAATCTTTAGAAATGAAAGGTTTTGAAAATGGAACCTAGAAAATCGAATCGCATTTATAAAGGGCTAATTAAGTCGTTGGTAATAAATGTAGATACGCGATATCCAAAATCCCATTGATCTAGGGAACTTTATTGAGCCGCACACCCATCAAGTGTGATGGGCGGCTAATTGACGCAAAAGGGCACTCAAGTGCTTTTGGGAAAACGCATCGACGCATAAGGCTTATGCATTTCGCAAATTCCCTTTATCTTAAATGCAAGGACTTGTTTGTAATTATCATGCTTTCATACTTATCTCATTTACACTACTCCTAAAACGAAATTCATAATCACAAAAATTTATACTAAAACGCAATAAAATAAAACAAGGGTAAAAAGAAAACGTCCCTGGAAAGATGAGCATTCAGCAACGCAGGGACCTTTCGACGCAAGCTCAGTCATTACACTTGCATAGGTCAATGGAGATTTTGTCGCGTTTAAGCTCTCCAATGTAGTAGGGTTTTACCCTTTGTCCATTGACCCTGAAGGAGGAGGTTCCATCTTCATTTGTTAGCTCGACAGCACCATCTGGAAACACTTCCTTGATTATGAATGGTCCATACCAGCGAGACTTCAGCTTACCTAGAAATAAACGCAACCTTGAGTTAAATAATAGGACCTTCTGGCCGATATATAACATTTTCTTATTGATATTTTTGTCATGCCATTTCGTGGTCCTTTCTTTATACAACTTTGTGTTTTCGTAAGTTGAATGTCTCCACTCCATGAGTTCGTTTAATTGAAGCTTTCTTGTTTCACCAGTTGCGTCCTGGTCTAGATTAAGCTTCTTCATGGCCCACATGCTCTTGTGTTCCAGCCTTAGCGGGAGATGGCACGCTTTCCCAAACACTAACGCATAGGGTAACATGCCTATAGGTTTTTTAAATGTCGTTCTGTATGCCCTGAGAGCTTCATCTAATCTCTCCGTCCAATCTTTCTTTGATGTGCTCACGACTTTTTCAAGTATGGACTTAATCTCCCTGTTTGTTATTTCAGCTTGGCCATTTGTCTGTGGGTGATAGGCAGTTGCTACCCTATGCGAGACATTAAATTTTGTCAATAAGTTAGTGATTATGCGATTTATAATGTGTACCTTCATCACTAATTATTGCCCTTGGTGTCCCAGATCGAGAAAAGATTTGTCTCTCTAAGAACTTGGACACCGTGTTCGCGTCGTTCTTCGCACAGGCCACTGCTTCTACCCATTTTGATACGTAGTCAACCACTACTAGGATGTATTGATTACCGCAAGAAGGAGGGAATGGTCCCATAAAATCAATTCCCCATACATCAAACAACTTAACTTCCAGGATTGAGTTTAGAGGCATCTCATTTCGGTTGGAAATGTTACCTGTCTTTGACAATGATCGCAAGCTACCGCATGTGCCCTTGCGTCTTTGAATAATGTGGGCGAAAAATACCCACTTTGCAACACCTTCGCAGCTGTTCTCTGTCCCTTGGAGTGTCCTCCGTAAGGTGCTTCATGACAGCTCCTCAGGATGCTATGCGTTTCATATTCTGGAACGCATTGACGCAGGATGTGGTCTGGGCTAAGTCTGTATAGATATGGCTCATTCCAATAGTAGAACTTACTTTCGTATCGGAGCCTCTTCCTTTGTTGAGCGTTGAAATCTTCAGGCCATTGGTTGCAGACCAAATAATTCACTATGTCTGCATACCACGGTTCCTGACACTCTGCGTTCATGATGTGCTCGTCTAGGAATCGTTCCTCTATATCACTCCAACTTTCCTGGACCTCTTTATTTTCCAACCGAGATAGGTGATCCGCAACCTGATTCTCGGTTCCCTTCCTATCTTTGATCTCCAAATCAAATTCTTGTAATAATAAGATCCATCGGATGAGTCTAGGCTTTGCGTCCTTTTTCACCATTAAATACTTGATCGCAGAATGGTCAGTATAGATTGTCACCTTTGACCCTACCAAATATGCCCTAAATTTGTCAACCGCAAAGACTAAGGCTAACATTTCCTTTTCAATAGTAGTGTAGTTCTCTTGAGCAGTGTTCAATGTCTTACTGGCATAAAAGATGGGGTGCATTATTTTCTCTTTCCTTTGCCCCAGCACTGCTCCTACTGCATGGTTGCTTGCGTCGCACATCAGTTCAAATGGGAGAGACCAGTCTGGTGCAACTAAAATTGGTGCTTAAATTAGAGCTTACCTTAAAGACTTAAACGCATGCAGACATGCATTATCAAAGTTGAACTCCCAATTGGCTTCTAGTAGCGCGCTTAGTGGTTTTGCGACTTGCGAAAATCCTTTGATGAATCTTCTATAAAAGCCTGCATGGCCTAGGAAACTTCGTATAGTCTTTACATTTATGGGGGCTGGTAGTTTGGCTATTGCATCTATTTTTGCTTGATCAACTTCCAGCCCAACCTTAGAAATCTTATATCCCAACACAATACCTTCAGTGACCATGAAATGGCATTTCTCCCAGTTGAGGACTAGGTTTGTATCTTCGCATCTCTTTAACACTTGTTCCAGGTTGGCCAAGCATTCATCGTATGATTCCCCAAATATTGAGAAGTCATCCATAAACACCTCCACTGAATGCTCCAGATATTCAGAAAATATCGCCATCATGCACCTCTGAAACGTTCCTAGTGCGTTACATAGCCCAAATGGCATACGTCTGAACGCAAAGGTACCATATGGACACGTGAAAGTTGTCTTCTCTTAATCTTTCGGGGCTATCATGATCTGGTTATAGCCGGAATACCCGTCAAGGAAGCAGAAGAATTCATTTCCTGCTAGCCTATCTAGCATCTGGTCGATGAATGGCAATGGGAAGTGATCTTTCTTTGTTGCGACATTCAGCTTGTGGTAGTCCATACAGATGCGCCAACCAGTGACCATTCTTGTTGGTATCAACTCATTTTTATTGTTCGTGATCACTATCATTCCCCCTTTCTTAGGGACACACTAAACTGGGCTCACCCAGCTACTGTCAGAGATTGGATAAATGACTCATGCGTCGAGCCATTTGATGATTTCTTTCTTTATAACCTCTTCATTGCTCGGTTGAGCCTGCACTGCCTTTCTACTAAGCCTTCTTTACCCTCTTTCAACCGAATTTTATGCATGCAGTATGAAGGGTTTATTCTTCTAATGTCTGCTAGGGTCCATCCAATGGCTTTGATATGATTTTTCAATATCTGCAGCAAAGCCTTTTCACGGTCTGTAGTCAACGCAGAGGACATGATCGGTAGTGTGCTTTATTCTCCCAAATATGCATACTTAAGATGCGTCGGCAGTGTTTTTAACTCAAGGGATGGCGGCTCTTCTAGGGATGGCTTTGTCTTCTCCGTGGATTGGTTGCTTAAATCTAGACGTTCAAAACTTGCGTTGGAAATTACACCGATTTCCTCCTCTTTTCCATCTTCCATTTCATCCAGGATTGCTTCATCCTCTAACAATGGGTCTGTGGTGCTTGCCTCTTCTTCAGTTATATCTTCAATCATCTGGCAAGATTGAAAATCATGAGGATATTTCAACATATTAAAGACATTAAACTTTACTTGCTGATCATCCACACAGATTGTTAGTTCCCCTTCTTGATGTCAATCAGGGCTCGTCTAGTTGCTAAGAAGCGCCTTCCGAGGATGATGGGCACTTCTCTGTCAGCTTCATAATCTAGGATTATGAAGTCAGCTGGGAAGATGAATTTGTCCACCCTCACAAGAACATCCTCTATTTTGCCCTCGGGATGCTTGATGGAGCAGTCAGCAAGTTGAAGTGTGACTGTAGTGGGTCGTGCTTCCTCTATACCCATCTTCTTGAATATAGACAGGGGCATTAAGTTTATGCTGGCTCCTAAGTCACATAATGCCTGACCTACGTCCATTTCTCCTATAGAAAGGGCAACGTAAAACTTCATGGATTTTTCATTTTCGCAGGGATGTTATTTTTAAATAACGCACTGCTTTCTTATGTTAGAGCGACAATCTCAAACTTCCTAAGCCTTCTTTTCTTTGAAAGTATGTCTTTCAGAAATTTGACATAACTTGGCATTTGTTCCAGGGCTTCCACCAACGGAATGTTGATGTGGAGTTGTTTGAGAACGTCCAGGAATTTTCTAAATTGGCCCTCATCATTATTCTTCTTTAATCGTTGAGGAAAAGGTGAACGCATGAGAGGGTTACTGTCACACCCCTCCCAGATTTCCTTCCTAACCTAGAAGTAGGTGTGACCTACACACACTCGTCATTGTATATCTTGAAACATAATTCAATACCAGATCAATTGTACAAAGCTTTATGCTAGTGAAACATCATAAGTTAAACATAAGTTTTAAAATCAGATTTCTCAGCTCATAATTTATCATAGCAAGTATTTGTTCAGCGTACAGTACAAAACCCACTCTCGTTATGCCACAAGGATCATGTATGACAAAACATGTACATAGACTGAGTATTTACAACTATCCCAGAGAACTAATGCCAAGTAAACCCAGACGAGGATCTTTTGTAGGTTAGGCGTACTGGACACGCTCGCTACCTGAAACGAACAACAATAAACAAGAAAGCGTGAGCCTAAAGCCCAGTGAGTGACTAAGTTATCTAATTACAATTTAATCCTTGAGTTAATGCTGATCATAATAACTACTGTATATCTTATTAGTACAAGTTCCTGGATCACTCATGTCATTTAACAATATAACATACATATCTTTCCAAGAAGTAGCGGAGCAAAGCTCAACGCTATTAACCTCATAATTCAATTCTTATTATTCATATATTCATACGCCTTCACATTTTGTCCATCGGCGTTTCAACTCTCAAGTGCTTTCACATATTGTCTCTCAACACTGAGTTCCATATCAATCCACTGCTCAAGTGCCTTCACACATGGTCTCTCAGCACCGAGCCATCATATACTGGTTTTCCATATGCCTTCTCACAAGGTCCTTCGGCATTGGAATCCATTTCAATCAATTTCTCAAGTGCCTTCACTCATGGTCCCTCGGCACTGAGTTCCATATATCATATCCTCATAGGCCTTCACACATGGTACTTCGGCCATGGTTTGCATTTAGATAACACACATACAAGAGTTCATATATTATCCTCGTTTTCACTTGCACAATGTTAAAGATAATCCTTGGATAAATTAGAAAGTCACTCACAATTTATCTTAGGCCCCGAGCAGATTATATGCTTTTCTGAGATCTTCTTGGCCTGTAAAAACACATTTCTCACATTAGGTTTCCTTTGAACTCCTTTTTCATAATCATTAAGTATGCATATTCATAACTAGCAATACTCTATGTCACTAGCGAGACTACCAGCGAAATTCACACTACTGGGTATTGCACTAGCGAAACCGAAGTGAACTAGACTAGCGATATCACCTTAAGGAGCGATACCTAGCGAGACTTCAGCGAGAGTTGTGAGACGCAGAGCTCTTTGCGTTATCAGCAACACTCATTCCGCTGCTCAACTCCTTTGCGATACCACTGTCTAGCGACACCTGATATCACGGTTTCCTTCCTTTCCTTCTAACTCTTTCTTTATCCTACTAAAAACCATATTACAGCCAAAATCAGAACTTCCCTTCTTCTACAATCTTGTAAAGTAGTGAGTTTTCTAGCTTACCTCAAAATTTCAGATCATAACTCGTCTTCGTTTGAGAATTATCCCCAAATAACTTCGGCTGCCTTGAATGGTTTAGCAGTTCAACTCCAATTACTTCCTCCTAGAGATTAACACATTTTTGCTCGGATTTAGCTTAAACATCCTTCATAGAAGTTGCTAAGAATTAAATCAACTTACTAACCTCAAAGTTTCAGTCCTAGCTTCAACCTTCTCCACTCGCTCTCCTTCAAATACCGATTGGTGTTCAGATTTATCAGCAACAAACAAGCTTCTAGTTCCAGCTTCAAAATTACCATGAAAATGATCTGGTTTCTACTTGAATTCAATATAAACACCTTCTTTCACCTCTCCTCATTGTTCGTCTGCGAAATGGAGTCAATCTGAGTTCGAAAATATGTCCAAAAAGGTTTAATTATTCGATGCACTCATTTATATGTCAATATAAATCACCGACTTACCTGCTCTACCATCATTTTCCTTCTTTAATTGGCCAACGCAACCTTCCGCACATGGCTTCAGCAACGCATAGCCTCAACTTACCATGCCACTGATTGCTCAACCCCGAATAACCAACTACCGCATGGCCCTCTCGGCCCCTTTCTATGCACCAACACATACCACCCTTCAACGCATAGGTCATCTCAATGCATAGAAATGCCAACTTCTAGCACATAGTAGCCTTCAACGCATACTTCTACTAACGCCTATTGCACCCTTCTTCCTTCACATCAACTTCCACGCCGAGCTGCCCTCTTCAACGCATGCCTACCAGCGGCCACTCTTGTCTAGCTTTAGACATACCTTCAACGCATGGTCACCCATCAAATGGCCAACACTTAACCATTTTTGCTATCACCCAACTCAGCCAATTTTCTTTACTCGCCTGTCCCATAGTTTCTTCTTACTTACCTTCTCTCATTGACAAGTACGGGGCTTACAGTTAGTATCTTTATATACAGATGCAAGTTTTGCCTGCGTTGCTTTTTCTCTCATTTCTTTATTCTGTTGTTCTTGTGAGGTTGTGGTGGTTGATGATGGATTCAGATCATTAGTTGGTGTTGTTGAAGTTGGTTGTGGAATGATGTGAGGCTGCAGGTTTCGTTGCGTCCTCTGGTCTTGCGTTAAAATGGGAAGAATTTTCCCACTCCTCAATGTCATAGCTTGACATTGTTCTTTATTGTTACCTCACGGGGCTTCGGTATTACTTGGCAATGCTCATTGAGGTCTGTTTTTGAGCTCACCTGCAATTTGTCCCAGTTGAACTTCTAAATTGCAAATTGCAGTGGCTTGACTTTGGAGCATCGCATCATTCTTATTGATGTATTCTCGTAGTAGAATTTCCATGGAGGATGATGATGCATTCGCCGACTGGTTTCTTTGTGGCTGATGACCTTGAATACCTTGGTTGTAAACTGGATGGTTGTCTCTCTACGGCTGCTGCTCAGTCCCCTACGTCTGTTGTTGGTTTCCTCCCCATCCAAAGTTAGGATGGTTCCTCCAACCCGAATTATACGTTTTAGCATACGAGTTGTTATGAACATAGCAAACAGACTGTGGGTTATAACGACACATATTATACAGGTGTCCCTCACCACATTGCACACAACTTACAAATGTTGTCGGATTCACCGCATTCATTGCGTCCATCGCAGCAACTAATCCACCTTGGTTATTCAATGCTATTGTCTTTAGCAAAGATGTCATAGTGGCAATCTGAGCTGAAAGATTAGTGGCAACATCAGTTTCAAGCATACCAGCTTGCGTTCGTCTTTTGTCAGTGGATCGGGATCCATACCCATTATCCACCCATTCATTAGTATTCCTCGAAATTCTGTCGAGAATATTCTTGGCTTGCGTATAAGTTTTGTCCATTAATCCTCCTGCCGCGGAGGCGTCAGCCACTGATTGCGATGTTTTGTTTAGTCCTCCATAAAAGATCTCCATCTGCACACAATCAGGAATGCCATTGTGCGGACAATTCCTTACCAGCCGCTTGAATCGGGTCCAAGCTTCACTAAGGGTCTCCAAATCCTTTTGCTCAAAGGTGACAATGTCTCGTCGCCTTTTTGCACTCATCGTCGGAGGAAAATATTTCTGCATAAATTTTGCAACCATTTGTGCCCAAGTTGTAATTTCACCAGGTTCAAATGAAAGGTCCATTGTCTTGCCTCATCTCTGAGAGAGAATGGGAATAGCATCAGTTTGATGTTGTCTTACGGTACTCCAGCTATGGAGAATGTGCTACATATCTCCAAGAAGCTTTTCAAGTGTGCATGTGGGTCTTCACCCATTGCACCCCCAAACTGCCCTGCGGCTTGCAACGTCAGCACATCACTGGTTTCATTTCAAACCTTCCGTTACCCTCAAAAGTTGGTTGTAAAATTCCTGGTGCGAAATTATACAGGTTTGGCGACGTATACTCCTTCATTAGGCGATTTCTATCATGCGCCAAGAGATTTATCTCTTGGTTTGCATACTCTTGCGCATCTGCGTTTTGCCTAACCCCACCTTGAGGAACTTGAGGCTGATTATGTTGTGCGTCCATATTTTCTTCTATAGCTCGGTTGGTCCTTCTTTGTCTATTCTGTCTTGTCCTTCTTCTGAAGGTCCTCTCAATCTCTGGTCAATATCAAGTGTTGGGCTGCTCCAGTCACCCATGTACTGTTAGAAGCTTCTGACAGAAGAGAAACTTGCTATACTCCTTCGACTGAGGAACTCCTACAACACAAATAATCCAAGAAAATAAATCAACACAAAGGTCCCCGGCAACAACGCCAAAAACTTGTTCTGTTTAACGTGCTTAATATTAAGAAATATTATCTATCAAGTCTTCCTATTCTTAACCCAAGTATAAGCAAAGAAATAGGTTTTCTCAGTGAGTCCGAGGTCGAACACATGGATTATGCAAATTCTATAATTAATTGGATTATTTGAGTCATGCGTTTACATAAGGTGATGAGAAATGATGCGTTTAACTAACTAGAAAGCAATAAACCTAAGCTAATGTGGGTGATGGAGAGGTATGCGACTCAGCAAAGTCAGCTAATGAGTTATGTGAATGGTAAAACGCATGGCTGGGGTTGGTTATCATCTAAAATCAGAAACGCATAGTGATAGTCTATTCATACTTGCTATGCGTTATATGTCTATATCGCATTGGAGAGTGTTAAGTACCAAGGTTCTTTCTATGTCTAGGTAACACTTCTTGGCCTTGTCAATTGAGTTCCACAATCACTTACTCTCTCGAGCAGTTTGATTATTACTACTTATATCGATTAGCTAGATGGACATAAGCATCAGATTAAGATTACAATTGACAAGATGCAATAGTTACACTGTGGTTCTTATTTAGATGCTAACGCAACTCGTGGCCCCTTGAAAGATTAATTACTCATGGATTCAAAGTAATAAGCAGAAAGTGTAGAGAAATGGATAGACATGGGAGAATTGTAGATTAATGAACGAAATACAATCTTAGACAGTTCAATGTCTTGATAACAAATCTAAAATCAAAGCTAGAAAAAGATAGAAAGCAGGGAAGGCGTTTCAATGTCTTGAGTTGCCTGAATGGAAGCGTAAGATCTGCTGTAAAGTGGTCAGGCGGTGGGAAGACTCTTCTCTCTCGAGCTATTTGTCTCCGATTGTCTTCTGGAGAGAACTCTGCTGTCATTTAGAAATTCTTCCGATAATTAACAACCTTTTTCAGCTTGCAGGTCTGCCCTTTTATAGAGGCTACGTTCGTAATCAGCAGCAAATCTGCGTGATTGGAGCCACAATCGATGTCTTACGTCTATTTCGCCTAATTGCAAAATTCTCGGTTCAATTTAGATCCACCACTTTAGCCGCAGATCATGCATGTCAATTTTTCGACAATCTCTCAAGATTCTAACCTGATTTTTCGCTGCCTTGCGTTTCATATGTACGACACATCTTGAGGTTTTCTACGTTTCTGCACTAAATCATGCGTTTTAGGCTCATAAACATATCCAAACAATTATCTTCATCACTTTACAAGAGTAAAATGCATAGAGAGATTTATCAATAGAAATTAACTAATACTACCGCATAACTCTCTATGAAACTATATATTTTTTTTTAAGATAAATGCAATAATAACTTGTATTTCTACAAGTTATCAATTTTCTTTTGACAACTTTACATTGTTAAGATTAGTTTTTGCGAACTACATAACATTTGTCAATTTTTTTTAAAGTACAATTTTGGTGAACTTAATCGTGCTCAACGTTAGCTAATTAATATGAAAATTGAAGGTTAAGAAGATGTAAATAAATGAATTGAGGTTTTTTCTTAGATAAAGTGGCTTAGCCCGCCGAATGGCATTTTTGAAAATAATTTCATAACTCTCTCTTTCAATTTTCTTCTCTAAAATCCTAAAACTCGCCTTTTCTTCTCATCTCCACTCTCCTGCGCCATTTTCAGTTCCTCTTCACCGTCATCTCTCTCTCTCTCTCGCCGCCTCTCTTCCGTTCATCTTAGGTATCTCTCGCTCTCTCTCTCGCCGCCGATCTCCCCTTTGCCGCCGTTCGTCTTTCCCTCTGTGGCTTCTTCTTCGTCCGCCCTTCTCCTGCAAAACCCTAGCATCCCCATAGCCTTAGTTTGAAGAGGGTAAATCTTAAAGCTAAGACAAAATGAGGATTATGATAAAAGGTGGTGTGTGGAAGAACACCGAAGATGAGATCCTTAAAGCCGCGGTTATGAAATATGGCAAAAACCAATGGGCTCGAATTTCGTCGCTTCTTGTTCGGAAATCTGCTAAGCAGTGCAAGGCTCGCTGGTATGAGTGGCTTGACCCCTCCATTAAAAAGGTACTTTTTCTTCTTCATTTCACGTGTTTTTCTTAAACTCGGGGCTCTTTTTAGATTAGTTGGATTTTTCTTTTGAAGCTTGGTATGGTTTGATTATCATCGAATTCTCCAGGTCTTCTGCTTTTCTTCTTTCATTTCCCTAGTTTTGCAATGTGGAAAGTCACCTAAATTTCTTTGTTGTGGTAGGTTCTTTGGACTGACCATTTGATTTCCATGATTACTTTAGACTGAGTGGACAAGAGAGGAGGATGAGAAACTACTCCATCTTGCTAAGCTCATGCCAACCCAGTGGAGAACTATTGCACCAATTGTCGGGCGTACTCCATCCCAGTGTCTCGAGCGGTATGAGAAGCTTCTTGATGCTGCTTGTGTTAAGGATGACAATTACGAACCAGGAGATGACCCAAGAAAATTGCGCCCTGGAGAAATTGACCCAAACCCAGAGTCAAAGCCTGCACGTCCTGACCCTGTTGACATGGATGAAGATGAAAAGGAAATGCTTTCTGAAGCACGAGCAAGGTTAGCAAATACTAGGGGAAAGAAGGCAAAAAGGAAAGCCAGGGAGAAACAACTTGAAGAGGCCAGGAGGCTAGCTTCGCTACAAAAAAGGAGAGAGCTAAAAGCTGCAGGGATTGATACTCGACAACGGAAGAGAAAGAGAAAAGGAATAGATTACAATGCTGAAATTCCTTTTGAGAAAAGGCCTCCTCCAGGATTTTTTGATGTTAGTGAGGAAGATAGACCAGTGGAACAGCCCAAATTTCCAACCACAATTGAAGAACTAGAAGGCAAAAGAAGGGTTGATGTAGAGGCTCAATTAAGAAAGCAAGATATTGCAAAGAATAAAATTGCTCAGAGACAAGATGCTCCATCAGCTGTACTGCAAGCAAATAAGCTGAATGACCCAGAAATGGTGAGGAAAAGATCTAAACTTATGCTGCCTGCACCTCAAATTTCAGACCATGAATTGGAGGAAATTGCAAAAATGGGATATGCAAGTGATCTTCTAGCTGGTAATGAAGAGCTTGTAGAGGGAAGTGGTGCTACACGAGCTCTGCTTGCAAATTATGCACAGACACCACGACAAGGAATGACACCTTTTCGAACTCCCCAAAGGACGCCTGCTGGTAAGGGTGATGCTATAATGATGGAGGCAGAAAACCTTGCTAGGCTGAGAGAATCTCAGACTCCATTATTGGGAGGAGAGAATCCAGAGCTGCATCCTTCAGACTTTTCCGGGGTCACCCCAAGGAAAAAGGAGATTCAAACACCAAATCCTATGTTAACACCCTCAGCAACTCCTGGTGGTGTTGGTTTCACTCCTCGAAGTGGCATGACACCAGCTAGGGATGCTTACTCATTTGGAATGACTCCAAAAGGAACGCCTATTAGAGATGAGTTACGTATCAATGAAGATATGGACGCACATGATAGTGCAAAACTTGAGTCTCAAAGACAAGCTGATTTGAGAAGGAATCTTAGCCTAGGATTAGGCAATCTTCCACAGCCTAAGAATGAGTACCAGGTAGTTATGCAACCAATTCCAGAAGACAAAGAAGAACCTGAGGTGATGATTGAAGAGGACATGTCTGACAGGATTGCTAGAGAACGAGCTGAGGAAGAAGCAAGGTGGCAGGCTTTGCTTAGGAAAAGATCAAAAGTACTACAAAGGGAGCTTCCTCGGCCTCCTACTGCTTCTTTGGAACTTATTAGAAATTCTTTGATGAGAGCTGATGGAGACAAGAGCTCATTTGTTCCACCTACCCCTATTGAGCAGGCTGATGAAATGATAAGAAAGGAACTTCTTGCTTTGTTAGAGCATGATAATGCAAAGTACCCAATTGATGAAAAGGCTAGCAAGGAGAGAAAGAAAGGTTCAAAGCGCACTGGAAATGGACCTACTGCAGTCATCCCCACAATAGATGATTTTGAAGAAACTGTGATGGAAGAGGTAAACTTTTCCCAACCATTGTTTGATGTTCAGTTTGCAATTTTCTTACCATTATATCCTTGTTTAGAGCAACCAGTTGTGTCGATCTTTGATTTTTTTTAAGGAGCTTGCTTGATTGGAGGTGTTTTCTTTTAGATTCTAAAATTTGATCTGTTATACATATATAAAATTGAATTTATTCTTTTTCTTTTCTCGTTAAAAGAACTAGAAGGCCAAATAAAATATATTAACCACGGAACATAGGCCCCTTGAGAACAATGTTCTATGAAACCCTATTATGCTCATGCCATTAGATTAGCTACTTGTAATATTGGATTCTGGGTATTGGGCATAGCTACGAGTGGTATGCTTTTCTTTTATTATTTTTGCCCAAGTATATCTAATAGTTCTATGGAGACAGTAGTTTCTATTAGAACTGCTGAGGCTGGGCTGGTTTGGATGGTAGGGTGTCGTTGATAGCAATTCATGGAGAATATGCTGGAGAATTACTATTAGGGAGTTAAAATGTTTTCTGCTTTTCTTTATTTCTCATGGAAGTAAAGTTTATATAATTAAAGAAAAGCTATCAAACAGTTAGTGCTAATTAATTTTTTGATTTTTAGTTTGAGAGATAAATAATTGTTTAATATTAATTAGACTTCAGTGTATATTTTTAGTATCAATTTTAAGTTTTTAGACTTAAGTATATTGTCTTATCTAAAAAAGATAAGTTCTTATTCACTTTAATAAATTGATCAAATAGGCTTGAGAATTCTTCCTCAACTCCTTGACCCTTGACGGGTCGGAGGTCATTTCACTTGTTGAACTCGAAAGAGAAAAAGAAGTTTCTATTTGGTTAACTTCCTTTTTGAGTTCACCAACACATGGGCTTGGGGAGATTCGATCCTTTGAGCTATGGGTTGACATATCCATTAACCAGTTGAACTATTATGGATCAACATATTGAAGTTAATAAAAACTTGAAATTGATACTGAAATACATATTGAAGTCTAATTAAATTTAACTCAAATGGATTTATTTTAACTATTTAAAATAGTTTATTTTTTTTCCCTTTTTTCTTCTTTTTTTTTTTTTTTTTTTGAAAAGGACCCCAAACTTTTCACAAAGGAAATGAAAAGATATTAGTGCTCCAAAATACAAGAAGGCCAATCCAAAGAAAAAACTGAACATGGGAAAGAACCAAAAGTACAAAAAAGAGATTTCCATTAAAAAGAAATAATGAAACTCTCCTAATTCCTATTTGGATCTTGAATGGAGTAACCCTTAAAGCATTCAGATAATGAGCACCAAGAAGGGAACTGAGTGGGCTGAACAAAACATTCAACACGTGATTGAGAAGAATTCTGAAATATGTGCTGAATTCTTTCGTTAAATAACTTAGTTTGTTTATTTATTTATTTATTATTTTTTTTTATAAGAAACTATTTCACTGATTGAATGAAATATCCAAAAATATTGAAGGCACAAAAGGCCTCGATCAAAGGGTAGAAAAAAAATGTTTCCAATTTGCAATTAGAAAGGAGAAGTTAGGACTCTGTATAACCGGTATGTCATTACACCAAAAAAAAAGCAGAATGAATACAATTGTCAATGATGTCCTTTGTTGATCTATATTTTTCTTGGAAGATTCTTGAATTTCTTTTGTCCCAAACCTTCCACAAAATAGCACTGATAATGCTCAACCATATACGCACCGTTGAAGTTTGAATGGGTGGTAACAAATCAACAATCTGAGCCAACTCTGTGTATCAAATGGGAGGACAACCAACCAACTAAAAGTGTCGAAAACATCATTCCAAATCCCTCTAGAGAAAGGACAATAAAAAAAACATGCTGCATAGATTCGTTGTTGCATTTGCAGAGACAGCACCATGTGTAGAGAGGTTGATCCAAGGACAATGCTTTTGAAGCCTATCGATTGTATTAAGACAAGAGCTGGTCACTTCCCAAAGGAGGAATTTTACTCTCTTCAGAAAAGGGCATCTCCAGATTTTCATGAATAAACTGTCAATGTGGAGGTGTGATGAGTGTATAATGATTTAATGGAGAATCCTTTAGTCTGAAGCTTCCAAGTCCATGAATCCTCTTGGTCAGTAGGGGACAGGTTAGGAAGGAGATGGGTGAAGGCTACCCATTCCAAAATTTCATCATCCTTTAAAAGTGCAATGAACAAAGTTCCAAACTTCCTTCACAGGAGCATCTTTAGTGGTGGTGAAGTGGAAGAGTTTAGGAAAGACCTGTTTTAGGGGGGCTTCACCGAACCATATGTCATGCCAAACGGATGTAGTTGAGCCATTACCGGTGCAATAGCGAATATTCCCATAAACGAGTTCTTTTTGTTGTAGAATGTACTTCCATGGGCTTCTAGAAGATGAGGATCTATCAGCAGCTGCTTTGAGATCATAATGATGAGAGCCATATTTAGCCTTAATCAGTTTATGCCGAATAACATCTTTTTCAAGGTGGAAACGCCAAATCCATTTGCCAAGGAGGGCTTTGTTGTGCTGTTTTATGTTAATGATTCCCAATCCTCATCTCCACAGGTTTCTTGAGGCAATCCCACCTCAAAAGGTGAGTTAATTTACTGTCCAGGTCCAGCCCATAAAAAATTCCTAAACAAGCAGTCAATGCCATCAATGACTTTTGTTGGTGCCCGAAAGAGGGACGAGAAATATATGGGCTGATTGGACAGAGTGGCACTAAAAAGAGTCAATCGGCCACCTTTGGAGAGGAAATTATACTGCCAAGAGTGCAATCTTTTATCAATCTTGTCCATGGTAGGCTGCCAAAAGGAAGGGGAAGATGGTTTACCATAAAGGGTGAGGCCCAAATAAGTAGTTGGCCACTGTCCCATTTTGTCGTCATATCTTGCAGCAATGGTGTCAAGCCTATCATCACAATTAACACCCAAAAGTTCTGATTTTTGCCTATTATAATTAAGCCCAGATGCATCTTAAAAAAGGCTAATCAAATTGACAAGATTTTCAATCATCCTCTCATCACTATTAGTGAAGAGAAGCGTATCATCAACGAAGAGAAGGTTATTGATGTTAAGGGAAGATCTAGGCACTTGGTAACCACAAATGAAGCCCTTTTCAGCGGTTAATGTGAAAATTCTGCTAAGACTATCCATAATGAGGATGAAAAGGAACGGGGAGATGGGATCTCCTTGCCTAAGACCCCTAGTGGCCTTAAATTTCCCCCTAGGCTTGCCATTTATAATGATGGAAAAGTTTGTAGAAGAGATGCAGCCTCTAATCCAAAGCCTCCATTTGTTGCCAAAACCCTTCACTCTCAAAATTTCATCAAGATAATCCCAATCAACCTTGTGGAAGGCCTTTTCAATGTCCACCTTGATAGTCACCCCTTTGGTTTTTCTTGTATGCCAATCTTCAATAATATCATTGGTGATCAGTGATGCATCTAAGACCTGTCTTCCTTCGACA
This sequence comes from Citrullus colocynthis, assembly GCA_031780015.1. Lineage (NCBI taxonomy): Eukaryota > Viridiplantae > Streptophyta > Magnoliopsida > Cucurbitales > Cucurbitaceae > Citrullus > Citrullus colocynthis. The sequence goes on from QLSR01000253.1 coordinate 665,005, forward strand.
AAGGCTGATTGATAGGCCATAATTGTAGATGGGAGGACTTTCTTGAGCCGGTTTGACAAAACACGAGCAATGATCTTGTAAAGGCAAGTAGTTAGGTTAATAGGATGATAATCTCCTACTTTCTTGGCAATAAGGTAGATATATGTTTCGTTAACATTAGCATTGATGACTCCATTCTCAAAAGATTCTTGGACACTATAAGGTTGGATTTTAGAATGTTCCAAGACTTCTTAAAGACTTCTGAGGTGAATCCATTAGGCTTCGACGATTTGTTTGTTCCCAATGCCTTTATGGCCAACCAAATCTTAGCCTCATTGAAAGGAGCTTCCAGAGATGTGCTTTGCTCACTGTCAATGGGATCCCGTGCCAATGGTTGAAGCAGAAATCTGTTCCCTAGTTTTTTGGTGAAGAGCCTCGTGTAGAAGGAAAGGAATTCAGCCTCAATATCCCCATCTTGAAGCAAACTAACATTTTGATCATTAAGGATCTCTGAAATACAACTCTTTCTCTTCTTTGTGGCCGCATATCTGTGAAAGAAGGAAGTGTTTTCGTCTCCATTGTTCAACTAGTTAGACTTGCACTTTGGCACCATTTAATTTCCTCATTAGCATTGATAGAAAGAATATGATCTTTAAGTTCAAATATGCGAGAAACCATTGATTCAATGATGGTGCCAAGTTCAGCAACATGATCAATAGTGGCAAGCTCCTTTTGAAGATCTCTCTTTGCCTCAATAATGCCAAACGTGAAAATATTCCAATCCTTAGTTGCCTGTTTCACCTCCTTTAATTTGTTTATAAAACTATGACTTGGATGTCCATCACATGGATGACTATTCCACCCATCCGAAACAAAAGGGAGAAAGCATTTGTGGTTGAGCCACATATTCTCAAATCTGAATGAGGAGGGACCCCATCTTTGATTTCCTAGAGTCAAGAGAAGGGGATAATGGTCTGATGTTGGTCTTTCTAATCTTTTCAAATATGCATCAAAGAATTTGTTGATGACAGATTTGGTGTAGAGAAAGCGGTCAATCCTTGAGTGTGATGGTGGCGTACGAAAACCAGACCATGTGGAAAGACCATTAGATAAAGGCAAATCAATGAGCTCTCTATGGTTGATTAATGTGTTCAAGGTTGACATAGCTTTGTTAGTTATGCAACTTTTTGAAATTTCAAATGGCCACCGGATGAGATTGGAATCTCCCGCTATAATCCAATTATCTTCCACCAAATAGTACAGATCATGAAGCTCCATAATGAAGTGTTCTTTGTTTTGCTCAATGGATGGACCATAAACCCATGTTATCCAAAGATTAAAGCTGTTGGCAAGAGTAAAAAGAATAGTTAAGGAGTATGCACCTTTTGTGATAGAGGATGTTGTGAAAGAAGTTGCATTCCACATAATAAGAATGCCACCCAATGCACCAATTGCGTGCAAGAAGCCCATTCGATCCCCCTGGAGCTTGATCCACAATGAATACACATTGCGAAGGATTGCAAAGAATCTTAAGGACATTATTCGTAAAGCAATTGATAAAAACCTACTTGAGACCAAACAAATAAAGTTAGTTAAACCAGCACCATCTAGAGTAAGAGCATGAAAGGAAGATATGATTAAGACATTCTTGGTGCTTTGGAGGATTAAGATTCCTAAGAGGGTAATGTTCTTAACCTGGCAACTCTTTCACGACTATGCTAACATGTTGGATCGGCTTGCAAGGAAGATGCCTTCGTTTGTTGGTCCTTTTTGTTGTCTTCTTTGTTGGAAGGCAAATAAAGACTTGGACCATATTCTTTGGCATTGTGATTTTGCGAGTAGTGTTTAGATTTTTTTTCCAGATGTTTGATATGATGTTTGTTTGTCCCAGAGATGCTAGTGCTATGATTGAGGAGTTCCTCCTCAATATACCTTTTGGGAAGAAGGGTCGTTTTTTGTGGATTTGGGGGGTGTGGTCTGTGGGCGAGCGGAATAGTAGGTTGTTTAGGGGATTGGATAAGGATCCTAGGGAGATTTGGTCCCTAGTTCGCTTTCATGTATTTTTTGGGCTTTGATTTGGATACCATCTTAACTATTTTATGGACATTATTCTGCATAGTTGGAATCCCTTCTTGTAGAAGGAACTCCCTTTTCTATGAGCTTGTTTTTTGTATGCTCATATATTCTTTCATTTTTTTCAAGGAAAGTTGTTTTTATAATTAAAAAAAAAGGAAAAAAAAAAGGAAAAAAAAGACATTTTCCATCCTTCAAACATAAGCAAACCGATGTCAAATTTAGAACGCTTCGTATTGTGCAGCCAAGAAGAGACATTTCATATGTGAAAAATGTCGGTCGGAGAAGTTGCTTGCTCCTACGCTGCTCTCATCCTCTACGACGACAATATCTCTATTACCGCAGAAAAGATTGCTGCGCTTGTAAAGGCAGCTAATATGGACAGTGTGGAGCCTTACTAGTACAGTCTTTTTGCTAAGTTGGCCGAGAAGTGTAACATTGGTGATTTAATCCTCAATGTTGGGGCTGGTGGTGGTGCCTCTGTCCCAGCTGCTGGAGCTGCTGTCCCAGCTGCTGGAGCTGCTGGTGGCGCTGCTGCCGCAGCTGCTCCTCCACCTAAAGAGAAAAAGGAAGAACCTAAGGAAGAGAGTGACGATGATATGGGATTTAGTTTGTTCGGTTAGGTCGAGATATGGCTTTGCATATTTTGTTCTAGGTTGATTATCTTTTAAATGTCTGATGGGACCCTTGTTATTTTACAGATATGTAATTTTGGACATCCTGGACAAATTTGCCAGAAGTTTTGATTTTAATATGATCTGATTTCATCTTTTTGTTTGAGATATATTATCATTATATATATCATATATGTGTCCACTAAAAAAAAAAAAAAAAAAAAAAAAAACCGATGTCAATTAAGATTGCTTAGGAAGCTTCTTTTCCAAATCTCTGGAGTGTTTAAGCTTCCATTAATCATAACCGAATCAACGGCATTTATTCTCCTAGGACTCGTTGACTTCCTAAAGCTCCATATAAAAGTTCGTCTGTGGAAGGTGAATAATTAAAATGATTATATAAAGTTCACTGAATTTACTCCCGATGGCTCCAAAGACCAAACTCAATTGTCTTCCAAATCTGTAAGTAAAACTGAAGATAGGTTTTGTTCATGAGTCTTGAAAATTGAAACATTTATCATCTTTTAGAGATCTTCGAAATATAAAATTCCAAGGGAGTGGTAACATCCCAATAAGAGAGAACTGAAGCTTCTAAATCATCAACAAGGCCAGATAAACTAGGAAACATGTCCTTTAAAACAACTCCATTCAACCAAGGGTCCTTCCAAAAGGAAGTTCTTTTGCTTGCCATTGCTGACTTTAAATATCAACATGGTTTCCACTTTCCTCATGTTTCCACTTTCTTCCCTGAGGAAGAAATACTCATCTACAGACTCTTGAGACTTAGATTGCCCTTGCCTTTCGAATGGCAATCAAATTGATTGGATCCATGAATGCTACCAATGACTTGTCTAAAAGAAGAATTAGTTTCGTTCACAAATTGCCATTGCCATTTTGCTAACAAAGCAAAATTTTGATGCTTCAATCTACCAGGCCACACTCGCCATGATTTGAGCTTTACACACCAAACACTCCACTATACAGGTTAAATAACAAGTTTAGTTTCTGAACTTTAAGGTATGTGTCTATTTGGTTCCTAGACTTTCAAAATTGTCTAATAGATCTTTAAATTTTTTATTTTAAAATTTGAAAATTAATTTATCTATTAAGTATAAATTTGAATTTCGAATGTGGAACCCTACACATTCAAAATTCCAAATTTAGGGACCAAATTTGTAATTGTGAAAGCTTAGGAACCAAATAAATACAAACCTCAAAGTTTAGGCCTTGGGGACCGAATTTGTAAGTTAACCATTAAAATATTAATGCTAAATAATGAATTAACTAGTAAAATTTAGCATGGAGTACGAAAATTAATATGAAGTATTAATTAGAGGTATAGTCATAAAAATGAGTTTGTAATAGAGAACATATTTGCTTGATGAATTTGTTGTTAAATAAAACCAATTACTACGGTCCGGTCTAATGATCATTTGGTTTTTGAAAATTAAGCTTACAAACACTAATTACATCTATTGTTTTCTTTGTTTTATTTCTACCTTTTAGGAGTATTTTCAAAATCCAAGGCAAAATTTAAAAACTTAAAAATCTAGTTTTAAGAAACTTATTTTTGTTTTTGGAAATTGGCTAAGGATCCCAATCTTTACTTGGTAAAGATGAAAGATATGGTAAGGAAATGGTGAGAAAGCAATCACAATTTTGTAAAGCAAAAAACGAAATGGTTATCAAATTGGGCTTAAGTAATAAATTATTTTTTCATTCTCTATTATTCATCCCCTAGGAACAAAAATTCTATGTATTGGTAGGGTAATATGAAACCATGATATTTTCTTTAAAATGTATCTTGAATAGTCATATCCTGGGTTTGGAAGTTGCAAGTTGTGCTAATTTTTAAAAGCTAACTTAATATCTTCCTAACTGATGAATATCTTACATTAAAGGAAATTTATAGTCAATAATGCATATGCTTTGAAAAGCTGTAAAATGAAGTTTGCTTTTTTGCACTGGCAAAATTTATTATAGTCAATAATGTGTATTTACTATGATTAACTAGAGAGTTTTCTGTTTTCCATGAAAAGCATCTTTAGTTGTTCAATTGTTTTGAAGTAGCAAGGCTCGATGCTTCCACTTGGTGTTCTCTATCTAAGTCTATGCGAATTTTTCCATTCAAGATATTTGTCGAAGATGGGAAGCTTTTATCTCTCATGTTGGATCGTTGGATTTGCATCATGCTGTTAGATGCTTTTGTTATCTTTTTGTTTTTTCTTTTTCCTACTTTTACTTTATTTGGTATTTTTGAGCATTAGACTCCTTTCATTATAACATTGAAAAGTTTTGTTTTCTTTCTTAAAAAGAAAAAAAACTATGATTAACTAGTGTTTAACATGCATTTAAAAAGTGTTTAATTGGTATCCAATTTATTCAACAAGTGTGCAATACACGTTTTTTCTTTATTGGATATTCCAAAAGTGGTGCATTTACTTTTATAAATAACACTTGATAATGTACGTTTAAGTATTGGAGAGTTCTTTGGTGAGTCACGTTTACTTTTTTCTTTAAATAACACTTGATGACATACGTTTAAGTCTTGGAGCATCCTTCAGTATGTCAAACATTGGCACATTGCCCAAGCTAAAGGGTCTGTGCTTTATAGGTTAATATGTTACCTAGGGTTATTATGATAAGTGTGGGGCTGTTGCATACTATGATTCAAAACTATATGTCATAAGAAGGTCCCTCTTATCAGTCATCTTCTCTCATCCTCTCCATTAGTGATCATGTTGGAAATCTATTAAGACATTGTTAGTACGTCTTGATATTTCTTCTTATATAAAAGAACCTGAAACATAAGATGGATTTGACATTTTCACTTATGTCTACATTGCAGAATGAAGGTCTGGTATCCCAATCTTGGCATTTACTTAACTTCCTTTGTTGTGAGTGATAGGTTGTGTCTTAGATTAGTTCCATGAAAGCCCCCACCAAAGACTAAATAGGAATTCTCTCTCTTTCTCTCTCATGAGAGTCGGAGAGGGCAACACCCTCCTCAAAGTAAGGGTGGAGCGTAACTTGTTCTTTCTCAAGGAGTGTGATGCAGGGTCGAATGTGGTGATTGAGGAAAGTAGGGGAAAATCGACCTAGGTTAGTGTGAATTTGGGAGTTTTAGCCTTGATTAGGGATTGCTTCAGGGATGTGCTTCAGATGGTAGTGGCGGGGCTGTTTTCAAAAATCGCCCCTCTTGAAGCATGGGCTAAGTGCAATGGGCGTATAATGCAAGGGGTTGTTTTGGCATGGGAACTGTTTAAAGGAAGAACTCCATTTTTCTTCCAGAAGGCAAGTGTAGGGCTGGGCGGCAGTTATTTAGGGATACTGGTAACTCTCCTCCAAAAAGGTTGAAGTGAACTTGTCCATGTGTGCAAGGTGCATCACTCACTTCTCATATAAAGTTGACCTCTGCCCATATAATGAAACTTGAAAGAGGGTTGTTAAGTGTAGAGGCGTTACCATGGAGTTTGGGGAAGGAAGTTGATGCCCTATTTGGAGTGGTAGAAACGATTGTGGTGAGAAAGGGGAAAGCTTTTGTTGTGTGGTTGGACATGGAGAGGGGTTTGAGAAAATTGTTTGGAGAGAATATTAAGGTGAGACGCTTTCGTGGTAAGTTTGGTGGTACTGAGTAAGGATCCTCATCTAAGTAATCGTTTGATAAATTTAGGAAGAGATCTAATCAACAACTACGCGATTAGGTTGTTTCCATGGGATTAAGCTTGATAAAGCAGGGACGCCTGCAATTTAAGAGGGGATGGGTCAAAGTTCTGGATATTCACCTTCCCTTGAGGACTCTGGACATGGTTTGTGGCAAATCTTTGTGGAGGGTTGGATAGTGGGGTGGAGGCGATTTAGGACGTGGATCATTGGTAGGAGGATGTCCACATTAAGACAAGAGGGAATATAGATGTTTTCATTCCTTGTCTTTGTTATGTAAAATGGGAAGGGGTGAAGTTCTTGGTCCATTTATTGTCAATGGAATGACATCTCAATCGTTGGGCGAAGAAAAGTTGGAGGGAAGAAGTGTTGAAATTTGTTGTTTTCGATGATCGTAGGCAAAAGGTTGAAGATGGTGATGTCTCTTCTTTGCACCATGTATTATTTTGGGTAAACTTTCAAATTCTTAACGTGCTTATGAGAAGTTTTGGAGGCCCATTTGCGTGAAAGGGAAAAAAGGAAGGAGAAATTGGGGGTACTGCCTTTGGGCTTATTGGGCCATGAGGAAAGAAAGGGATTTAAAGCTTTCATGGGTTTGTTATAAAGGTGGGGCTTGTTGGGCCATGAGGAAAGAAAGGGATTTAAAGGTTTCATGGGTTTGTTATAAAGGTGGGGCTGTTATTAATGAAGTAAATGGGCATTTTGAGATTTGAGATTAGGCATGGTGATTTTTGTGGGCCATTGGATTCTGTTGGAGTTGGGCTGCATGAATCCCTATAGTCTAGGGAAAAAACTACTTTAGATAATTTGGAAGGGTAGTGTGGGAATTTGGTGGTTTCTTTGTCAAGGAAGGCTTAGGGAGGGAGGTGGAAATATTTGTGGGGGGTGATTTTTTGTAGGGAGAATCGAGAGAGGTCTCTAGTCTTAGAAGGAAAGGTGTTGAACACGTCTTTTTGACCTTTGATCCATCAGTGGTTAGCTATTCAGGGGACTATTCCTCCTTGTCCTCTCCAGCTAAAGCTTTTACAAATGGGGTGATTTGGCCTCCTTTTTTGACGAAGTGGTAGTGGGAAGGTGGAGGTGCTCGATTGTTCTAAAAAATAGGAATTCACTAGAGGAGAAAAAAGGGGATTTTTAGAGTAGTTGCAGAAGCCAGAGGTTATGAACATGGCCAATTCAGGTGCAGCTCCTCCTCAGGTAATTTGATTGTGTACTATTATTCAATTTAAGAGATTTGAGGTGGCAATGCTTTTCCTTATAGTTCCTTTTCTCTTTGCCTCATCTTTTGTGGTCTTGAATCTTGTGTCAACTTCACCTGGGTGGGTCCTCCTTTTCTGTCTCCTCTGGCCTGAGGGTGGAGGGTTCTTAAGTACCTCTTGATGAGGATCTTCCCCAATAGTGGGTTAGAAGACACTCCTTTCTTCCTTACGGCGGGGGGAGGGGGGGGGGGGGAAGGGGTCAATGAAGACTTGTAGCCCTTTCCCTAGTGCTCGTTCCAAGAGAGGTTAAGGAGGGAGTGGTGCTTTTGCAAAGCGTGGGTATGCACATTATTCTGACAGAGGAGGTCCATCCCTCTTCTAGGGAAAGGGGAGGCGAAAAGCAAAGGGAAAAATAATAAATTAGCTCAGGAGTTTAAAAACCTTGAATTTTGAATTAATTATGATGGAAGGAAGGCTTTGGTTAAAGTTGGGGATCCTAAGGTTTCTTAAGGTTCCCAAAGTAACACCCCTTAACTAGTCCCCCCACCCTACGCACAACGATTGCTATTGTCAATTCGTTAGAAGTTGATGGGGTGATAGGCATGTGGAATGGGCGGCTTTGGACTCAATTGGGGCATCTAGTGGCATCTTGATTTTATGAGATGGTTTTCTCTTTGGGCAGTTTATGTGAGGAAGGTTTGGTTAAAGTTGGGAATCCTAAGGTTTCCTAATGAAGGGGGTGTTACTTTGGGGAGCGTCTAGATATAATGGTCTTAGATGAGACTAAGCGTAAAGATTATGGTTGCCAGTTTAGAAGTTTATGATGTGATAGGCATGTGGAGTGGGTGGGTTTGGGACTCAATTGGGGCGTCAAGTGGCATCTTGGTTTTATGGGATGGTTTTCTTTTAGGGCAGTTGATGTTGTTCGTGGGAAATTCACCATCTCGTTGGTTTTTGACTTTCTTAATATAAGGGTTGGCTAGGTTTAAGGGGTTTATGGTCCTCCGTTCGCAAGAGGGAGGAGTGGAGTGGAGCTGGGAGGTCTTTTATGGTATAAATTGTTGCCCTTCTAAGCTTGATTCTTGGGTTGGTATGGCTGGTTGTGAGGTGAGTCATTCTTCCTCTACCTACCTTGGGCTCCTTTTGGGTTGAAACTTCGTTTTGAAACCCTGTCCTAGAGAAGTTCTAGAAATGGTTGTCCTTATTTTTTCTAATGGAGGGAGACTCACACTTATTTAGGCGGTTCTAACAAGGATTCCTAACTATCTTTTGTCTATGTTCAAGCTCTCAAACTCAGTCGGTAAGCATTTGGAGAGATTTATATGAAACTTTTTGTGGGAAAGGGTTGTAAAGGGTGATGGTTTGCATTTACTTAAGTGGGAGGTGGTTCTTAAGCTTGTTTCCTTTGAGGGCTTGGGTATTGGCAGTTTGAGATTACATAATGAGGTTTTTACAGCCAAATAGTTGTGGCATCCCTTCTACAAGTCTGATGTGATGTTGTTTAGAGTGATAACATGTAGGTTTGGCCCTCACGCTTTTGAATCATTTCCTGACAGTTAACAAATTACCTATGGATTTGGTGACGGTGTTCTTTTGGCATTAGTTGGGTGCGGAATGTGGATGGGTATTCTTTGCTCTTCCTTTTATGGAGAAGGGTATAGTGTTGTAGCAAACAAGCTTCTCTTTTGTGGGTACTTGGTGGGAGCATAATAATGGAATTGTTAGGGATGTGGAGAAATCTAGAGAGGAGGCTTTGGAGTTGGTGAGGTTTAATGTGTTTGCTTGGGCGTCAATGAGATCGATCTGTAATTATGGTATTGGTTCTGTTCTTTTGGATTGAAGTTCTTGTAGTTATGGTGGACTCCAGTTCTTTGAGGTTTTGTTTTTTGTTTGTCCTTGAATTCTTTCATTTTTTCCGTGAAGTTTGGTCTTTTACCCCATAAAAAAAGAAAAAAAAGAGAGAAAGAAAGTTGCATGAGAGCCCTCATGGTTTTTGCTTTGTCATGCACCTTTGTGCTAGCAGCTTAAAAGATTTCCTGATTTCTATTCGTCTTCTCTAGATTTTGAGAAGTAGCCAACTGTTCAATCCTACTCTTGTCGTTTATGTGGTATCTTATTTTATTTTTTATTTATAAATTTATTTATTTTGTTTCATGAAGGGGGAATCACGAGTTGTAATTGACCATTTCTATAAAAAGCTTGTGTGATTGCATTTCATTAATTCTAAATTTTCTAATACAGTGAAGTAGTTCCATTCTATCTATCTTATGTTTGTTTTTCCATCTATTTATTTGTACATGAGCATTTAGTGAAAATGGTCTTTGAAACAGGCCGATTATTTGATAAAGGAAGAGGCCCAGTATCTGTGTGCTGCAATGGGGCATGAAAATGAATCCTTAGATGAATTTGTGGAAGCGCACAAAACCTGCTTGAATGATCTTATGTACTTCCCCACTAGGAATGCTTATGGACTTTCGAGCGTTGCTGGAAACCATGAGAAACTAGCGGCCTTGCAGGATGAATTTGAGTATGTTAAAAAGAAAATGGATGATGATACTGAGAAGGCTGTCCGGTTGGAGAAGAAGGTTAAAGTTCTCACACATGGCTATGAGGTATATATTGTTGTTGGAATTATTACGTTTATGATATCAAACTTTATTTTCTGTTTTGTTTGGTTTAATTTAATCCTTTTTCTTGTTCACTATATATCATTAGTTTTTTTGCTCTTGCTGGAAAATATTTTCCGTTCCAATTGGCACATATGCTTTATGAAGATTAATACTTCTTGGCCATTCATTTCACTTTCATAATCTGAATTGTGTAGCCCAGTATTCTTTATTGTTCTGGAATACGCATTTCCCTTAAGAGCGTTAATATTTTGAGTAATTTTGGAATTCCTATTTCTTTATGAAATTTTTATACGGAACCATCTTTTCTTTCTATCAAACATTATGGGAAATGGTAATAGTCTATAAATAGCCAAAAAGGGAGTAGGTCCTGAATCCTTGATTGAGATAGCATTGGAGAATAGAGAAAAATTCAATTTTGTAAAATAAAAATGGCAAGACATTGTGGAATCCTCTTTGACGGAGGTCCAAATGAATGCAAAAGGATTTTATTTCCAAATGTTTTGATATTTCTATTTTTGCCTTGAAATATGAGAAGCCTTATCAATAGAAAGTCTACACTTTGTTGACTTCGAATTCTTGTTCTTGTGTTTAGCTTTTGTATCACTAATAAATAATAAGTTTGTTTCTTGTTTCCTTTTTTCTTTTTTTTTTTTTTCGTTCTTTTTTTTTTTTTGTGAGAACATACTCTTTCATTGGAAAAGAAAAAAACAAAGAATGCACGGACATCCAATTTGTTATTTCTTTACAAACACCTTATGGAACTCAGAAGTCCAATTTGTTATTTATTTACATTCCAGACACGGTCAAAACAAAGCCTTTGGCCGCAAATTGAGGCGACTTTCAAGCAGGTAGACACTGCAGCAACAGAGCTGGAGTGCTTTGTAGCTCTTCAAAAACAAGAGATGTCAGCTGCTTCACACAGAATTAGTGGTATCTGGGAAGAGGTTCAAAAACAAAAAGAGCTGGAGAGAACTCTGCAGCTGCGTTATGGAAATCTTTTGGGGGACTTGGAAAAGATGCAGAAAATCATGGTTGATCTCAAAGCACAGACACAAAAGGAAGAAGAAATCGCAGCGCAGAGCCGTGCTCTTCAGTTGGCTGAGGCTGAGGCTGATCAAACCGTTGGAGAAAATGCTGATAGTTCTGAAGCCATGTCTGCATCAGTAGCAGTTGATTGTGAAAATTCTGTGCCTGTTACCTCAACCTCCAATGAATTAACGGGTGAACAACTGAACTCGTCTGTGGGACATGAACATGAAACTTCTAATGCCATGGATATCGACACAGAAAAAGAAAGTGTACCGGTGAGCTTGGATATTGGTTTATCTGATAACAAACTACCTTCTACAGTGGGAGAGAATGCATCATTGCCTGACAATGGCTTTGAAGATTATGATAAAAGTCAAACCACTGATGTTCCCTCTCAAGAACTCTCGGGTCCTGTTACAAATGGCACTCCAGATGTGACTGTTACAGTGGAAAATAACATCAGCAACGATTCGGTTGATGGTACAGCTATTGAAAATGTTAAATGTAGGACCGATATCGTCGAGGAAGTCAAAGATGCTGAAACTCAACAGTCTGTGACGGAAACTGAAAATAACTCAGATGTGCATTTGACTAATCTGGATTCTGCTGCACCGGCATCTTCTAATGAGGGTAACGGGGAACTCCCTAGTGGCGAAGGAGAAGCAATGGAATCAAATGTCTAGATATTGTAGAGATGATTCAGGTTGTTCTGCGGCTTGTTTTAAGAGTGGGATAAGTGAGAGCGAGAAAGAGAGGTATTGATTCCGTGAAATAATTTTATAGATTTAATGCACGAAAAGAAAGTGGGTTCAGAGATCTCCAGAGGGGTGAGATCTGAATTGTCCCATTCAGAAGGCTCTTTCTTGCAAGTGTATCGCTAAAGACAAGAGATGATGTGCTGAAACAACCCCTTGGGATGATGCACAAGATTTGTATTGCTTTCTTTTTGTAGGATTTTCTTTTAAGATTAAAGCTTCGTGAATGCAAGAGTATTGATGACATTTTACTGGTTAATTTCTTTTATGTTACTTTTTCCAAGACTTTAATTTCATGGATTCTCCAAGTTTTGTAGGTTCTAATTTTATAAAGAAATTAATTAATGAGTTTACTAGACAAGGTAGATTTTAGGGGTAATTGCAAATATGACAATCAAGTTTAAAGTATTTGAAAGTATAGCACAACTAAAAAAAATTGTAAATATGGTCAAATTTAAATTTTGCTTTCAAAGTCTATCGAATTCTATTAGTGACAGAATAGGTATTTGTAATAGATAGCAAAATAATAGGAAAAATCTAAAATTATTGCACCTCTTTAAAATATTTTCAAATATGGCAAATGTTGACCAATCAACTTTTGGATTTTTGTGATTTTCATTTTTGTGCTTCTTGTCTTGCACAATTTCTTTTCTTCTTCCCCCTTTTTTGTTTTTATTTATTATTTTTTTTTCAGTTTTTGTTTCCCTCGTCCTAATCTATTCATATTTTCTTTTTTTTTTTTTCTTTTTTTTTTTTT
>QLSR01000253.1:677946-691512 GCA_031780015.1 Citrullus colocynthis
TTTTTTTTTTTTTTTTTTTTTTTTTTTTTTTTTTCAATTGTTTCTTCTATCTTTTCAATCTCCTCATGATGTTTATCAAACAAACCAATAGATTTTTTTTTCCCCTATAGAACTTTAAAAGTATGAAATTTTTTGGTAATAAACTTCTATCACTGATAGACTGAGTTTATTATAGTTTATCAATAATAGGCTTCTATCACTGGCAGACTACTCAATCAGTGATAAAAGTCTATGACTTATATACTTCTATCTATTAATGTACACTAATTTATTAGTAAATACTCAAGATAAAACTAAAAGTCTAATACTTATAGAATGTATTAGTAGCTATCGGTTATAGACTTCATTATTATAACATAATTGTAAGCCATACTTTCATTCCTACGTCACTAAAGTAAGTTGGTAAGAGTTTGTGGATTGGGTGAAATTTTTCATCGGTTAGGCTCAAGGATGCGTGGAAGAATGTGTCTCATGAAAAGCCTAAGGAATGGACTTAGCTGTGGAGATGAGATGATCCAAGTGACAAGGCATTAAGCTTGAAAGAAAAAGTGACCGAGTGCTAAATGAGAAGTGAAGTAGGCGGCAAGGGTGTTCATGTGAAATAGAGTCGACGTTGAAGAGAGGAAACTTGGAAGGAATTTGGCTAAGTGTTGATTTTGGGCGTTGATGTCCTTTGCAGTAGTGAAGCTTAAGACTCAAGGTTGATGTGGGCATAAGAACGTTGACAAGTAGATGGAGGATGCATCTTTGAAGTTGTCGACAAGGGGGATGATGCGTCTCATTGGGGCGTTCATTAGCAAGCTTAGGATGCGTGCAAGGCAAGTGGCCAAGGAAGGGAGAAGAACCTCTGAAGGCTTGTCAACCATGCGTAGAGAGAAAGTTCTTGAAGTAGGCGTCCATGTCTTCTCCTTAAATAGATAATTATGACATTAATATTAATAAACTCTAATTAGTGGAAAATTGAGGTTGAAAGTGGCATTGGTAAGTAGGAGGTGTCAAGCCACGATTTTGCATGGAGTCATAGTGAGGAGTATAAATAGAAGCTTAAACGTTGAAGAAGGATCCACGCATTTCACTCATGTCATGTGAGAAATTCTTCTACCCAAGTTCTTCTAATTGAGTTTAGTTTGTGAGAGAGGGTTGCCAGAAGAGAATTCAGTGAGGAAGAAGCTAAAAGTTGCCAGAGACTCAAGGTTGTTCAGGGCTTTCAAGCAATCTGGAGTAGAGTTGAGAGATGAAAGATTTGTAGATTTCTAGCGGAAGAAGAGGAATTAGAAGCTCAAATTTTGGGGTAAGCAAGGTCAAAGGTTAATTTACAAGTTTGTAAGAAGAAACAAAATTTGGTTTTGGCTAGAAATGTTAATTTTGGCGGCTTTAAAATGTAGGTAGTGAATTGGAGGCTATCAGGTGTGAATGGGCCAAGGTTGAAGAACGGAAGTGTGCTGGAGAGCCATTGTCGGTGGCTGAAGGTAAGACCTGCTTAGAGGTTATTTTGGGAGTTTTCAATGCCCAGTTGGTGTGTTGACATGCAATCGACTGTGGGCATGCAGGTGTGCAAAGTGGGCGAAGCATGCGGGAATCAGGTAGGTAGGAGCTCAACGCCTTGTTGGTATGAGTGGGAGATTGACGCCTAACCGAGGAGCGTGAGACGCATGCTACCTCTTTAGAGGTTATTTGGACAGCGTCTGTGTGGGAGCTGTCGCCCAGGGGGTGTCTGTGTGTGCAGGGTGTCACGGTCATGCTTGTCCAGGGCGTGTTGCCCGTGGCCGCATGCCCGCCTCAACCCCTTTTTACCATGCTTTCATGTTATGTACTTTATTTTACTAGTTAGTGTAGTTTCCTAGTGCTTTTCTTTGTAAGTGACCGCTTGCCACTTTGCATGTGCAAGGGTGACAATTCCACAATTGTTTAGAATGTACTATATGGGGGTGAGACTAACCATCAAATCCTCATACCCGGAGTTGTGAGCTATAAAGCCGTTGTTGTCCCTTATTTGCTTTCTAGTCTTACAACACATCTTAATTTCTCAAACATGCTTTCAAACGTTTGCGAAATGTTTTTCCTCTAAAACCAGTTTTCTAAAACCGTTTTCCTTGGAACGGGGCCGGAGGTTACGAGAGGCACTCGGTGTGCCGTAGGTGATCAGAATTCGATCAGGCTGACTTGTTCACGGGCTAGAACAAGTGCCGCACAATCGTTTAGTCCAGCGCAGAACTATGATTGTGACAGTTGGTATCAGAGCCAAGTCGGCTCACAAGAGAGTAGGCCAGAATTATGTCGACCGCGAAACAGTTAACCAAGTCGCAAGTGGACCGACTGGTAGAAATGGAAGAGCAGATGCTCTACCTGAGAGAAGTTCCCGATGCCCTCCGTTTCCTGGAAACGAGAGTACAAGAAATCTCTGAAAAGGCTGATGGGATTGACGCGGTTGCCGGCCGCTTAGACAGGATGCCTGTCAAAGTGTTGATGTTAAGGGTTGAGACCCTAGAGGCGAAGGCTGCGAGACCTAGCAGCTTTGAGCGTGGTGACAGCTCATCGAGCTCTGTAACTCATATGGAAGAAAGAGTCGAGGAGCTAGATAGCTCTCAAAAAGCAATAATCCAGATGGTGACGGACTTGTCAGAAGACTTTCGAGTCGCACTCGATGTCGTCAGGACAGAGATTGCGGATGTCAGCACAAGGGTAAATCTCACCATGAGAGCGGTGGGAAACCAAACCCCAGCTGGGGGTGCAGTCCAGTTGAATCGAGTGAAAATCCCAGAACCCAAGCCCTTCTGTGGGGCTCGAGACGCAAAAGCTCTGGAAAATTTCATATTTGACATGGAACAATATTTCAGAGCCACGAACACGACTGTTGAAGAATCGAAGATTATCTTGGCGACGATGCACTTGGCAGACGACGCCAAGCTATGGTGGAGGTCCCGGTACATAGACATGCAAGAAGGTCGTTGTACCATTGATACCTGGGATAAACTGAAACAAGAACTACGCTCTCAGTTCTTCCCAGAAAACGTTGAGATCTTAGAACGGCGAAAACTTCCGGGAGTTGAGACACACGGGCCTGATCCGAGACTATGTGAAACAGTTTGCAGGGTTGATGTTGGACATTCGCGATATGTCTGAGAAGGAAAAAGTGTTTTGTTTTGTGGAAGGATTGAAACCGTGGGCGAAAGCCAAACTGTACGAACAGAGAGTACACGACCTCACGTTGGCGTATGCGGCTGCCGAATGATTGTTCAATCTCAGCAGTGATGTCCAAGACACTAGACGACAATCCACTCCCTCGAGCGGAGGAAATAAGAACAATCGGTCAAGCCCGCCTCGGAATGCTAGAGGGGACAAAACTTCGAGTGGAGATCGAAAGCCTTATCAACCCCCTCAACCTAGGAGCGGGAACACTTGGTGGGGGCCTAATCAACAGAACAATTACCACCGACCCCATAGTGCTTTCTCTGTAAAGGGCCTCACAGGGTGAGCGAGTGTCCGAAACGGACCGCATTTAATGCCTTCCAATCCGCCCTGGCAACTGATGCAGAGGGGCAAACTGATCAACTGGAGGCAGAAACCCCGCCGTCAGAAGAGGGGGACAACCCTCGAATGGGGGCATTGAAATTCTTGTCGGCCCTCCAAAGGAAGATCGGAGAGACCAAAGAACCCGTCGAGCGGGGCCTTATGTACGTCGACGCCTGGGTGAACCAAAGAGCGGCCAAGAGCACCATGGTCGACTCTGGTGCCACCCATAACTTTATGACCAAAACGAAAGCACGCCGACTAAACCTTCGATGGGAGAGAGACGCAGGGAAAATGAAAGCCGTTAACTCTGCAGCCCTACCTATCACGGGAGTAGCGAAGAGAACAATAGTGAAGTTGGGAGAGTGGAGTGGACCTGCCGACTTTGTGATCGTCAAGATGGATGATTTTGACGTAGTCTTGGTGATGGAGTTCTTACTCGAACACAAAGTGATACCGATGCCGCTGGCAAAGTGTTTGGTAATCATAGGATCCACCCCCACCATAGTTCAGACCAACATTAAGCAACCCAACGAGGTGAAAATGATCTCAGCCCTCCAACTCGAGAAAGGCCTGCTCGCGACGAGCCTACTTTCATGTTCATCCCGGTTGAGTCAGTTGAAACAGAAGGAGAGTTCATTCCCGAAGCTATCCGAGTTGTCTTAGAGGAATATCGGGATGTTATGCCGGATAGTCTGCCAAAGTCCTTGCCTCCAAGAAGGGGGATCGACCACAAAATTGAATTGTTGCTAGGGGCAAAACCTCCTGCAAAGAATGCCTATCGAATGGTGCCTCCTGAGTTAGCCGAACTCCGAAAGCAGTTAGACGAGTTACTAAACGCAGGGTTCATTCGCCCCGCAAAAGCACCCTTCGGAGCACCAGTGCTATTTCAGAAGAAGAAGGACAGAAGTCTCCGGTTGTGTATAGATTATCGGGCCCTAAACAAGCTCACTGTTCGTAATAAGTACCCGTTGCCCATTATCACAGACCTATTCGACCGGCTTCAAGGCGCCAAATACTTTTCGAAACTCGACCTTCAGTTAGGGTACTACCAAGTGCGAATTGCTGAAGGAGATGAGCCAAAGACGACCTGCGTCACAAGATATGGGGCCTTCGAATTCCTCGTAATGCCTTTTGGCCTCACCAACGCCCCAGCTACCTTTTGTACTCTGATGAACCAGGTTTTTCATGAATACCTTGACAAGTTTGTCGTCGTGTACCTAGATGATATAGTGGTCTATAGTGCGACCATGGAGGAACACCAACACCACCTTCAGTTGGTCTTTGAGAAGCTGAAACAAAACCAACAGTACGTAAAGAGAGAAAAGTGTTCATTCGCTCAAGAGCGAATAAACTTCCTTGGCCACGTGATCGAGTGCAGCTGAATAGGCATGGAACAGAACAAAATCCATGCGATACGAGATTGGAAGATCTACGTTCCTCGGATTGACCAACTACTACAGACGATTCGTAGAAGGATTCTCGGAAAAGGCGAGACCGTTGACTGAATTGTTGAAGAAAGACCACAAATGGAATTGGACTCCGGAGTGTCAAGCTGCGTTTGAAGGCTTGAAGAAAGCCATCATAGAGGGACCGGTCCTTGGAATTGCCGATGTGACTAAACCTTTTGAAGTTGAGACTGACGCGTCGGACTTTGCCCTGGGCAGCGTCCTCCTCTAGGACGGCCACCCCATCGCCTACGAGAGCAGAAAGCTAAATGACGCCGAGAGAAGGTATGCAGCATCTGAGAAAGAAATGCTGGCAGTCGTTCACTGTCTGCGAGCTTGCAGACAATATCTGTTAGGTTCCAAATTCGTAGTCAAGACAGACAATAGCTCGATCTGTCATTTCTTCACCCAACCGAAGCTGTCGTCCAAGCAGGCTTGATGGCAAGAATGCCTGGCCGAATTCGACTTTCAATTTGAACATCGATAACCAAGCGGCAGACGCCCTCAGCCGAAAAAGTGAACATGCAGCCCTGTGCTTGTTTGCTCACCTGAAAGCCAGTAGCTTGAATGGAACAGTCCGAGAAGCCATAAGAAGAGGGGAAGACGCGGCAGTTCTGGGTGGAAGACGACCTCCTCCTGACCAAAGGTAACCCCCTATATGTCCCTCGGTCAGGGGAGCTCCGGAGATTGTTAATGAAAGAGTGTCACGACATGCCGTGGGCGGGACACAATGGGTGGCAAATAACCTACGCGCTACTGAGGCAAGACTACTATTGGTCGAGTCTCCGAGACGATGTCATGCAGTTCACCAAGACATATCTTATCTGCCAACAAGACAAACCAGAAAGGGCAAAGTTAGCTGGTCTGCTGGAACCTTTACCTGTACCCTGTAGACCATGGGAGAGTGTATCAATGGACTTCATCACGCTTCTACCTAAAGTTGGGGAGTTCGAATCGATATTGGTGATCATCGACAGATTTTCAAAATACGTAACTTTCATCGCAGCACCAAAGCTGTGTTCAGTAGAGATGACGGCTCAGTTGTTCTTTAGACACATAGTGAAGTTGTGGGGTGTCCCTGCTAGCATCGTTAGTGACCGAGATGCAAGGTTTACTGGGACGTTCTGGACAGAGTTATTTCGAACTTTGGGTTCCACACTAAACATCTTCTCCAGTTACCATCCACAAACGGATGGACAGACAGAGCGCTTCAATAGTATGCTCGAGGAGTATCTCCGGCACTTTATTGATGCGACAGAAGAATTGGGTGCAAATGTTAGACGTGGCACAGCTGAGTTTTAACAGCCAGAAGAACTCCGCCACGGGAAAGACACCCTTTGAAATTGTGTGTGGTAGACAGCCCCTCATGCCACACGTCGTTGACCATCCCTACGCAGGGAAGAGCCCTCAGGCCCATAACTTTACCTGAGAATGGAAAGAATCTTTAGAAGTTGCTCGCGCATGCCTAGAGAGGGCATCGAAGCGTATGAAGAAGTGGGCGGATACGAGGCGCAGACCCCTAGAGTTTCAATCAGGGGATAAAGTCCTAATCAAACTGCGCCCTGAACAATTTCGATTTCGCGAAAAGAGAGACCAACGCCTGGTAAGGAGATATGAAGGGCCCATCGAAGTGGTCGAGAAGGTTGGGAAGACCTCGTATCGAGTTCAGTTACCTGCATGGATGAAGATCCACCAGTCATCCATGTAAGCAACCTGAAGCCTTACCACCCGGACCCGGACGATGAATGACGCAACACGGTGACTCACCCTCTAGTCACGATGAAGGACATCACAAAGAAGGAAGTCGAAGAGGTACTTGCAGAAAGAACCCGCCGCATTGGAAGACCAAGACGAGACATGAAAGAGTTCTTGGTGAGGTGGAAAGGGCTCCCGGACGAAGAAACCAGTTAGGAGCGTGCTGAAGACTTGAAGTCTGCTGCCTTACGCATTGCTGAGTTCGAGCAGCGTCGGTTGATAGAGACGTCAACCATTTGAGTGGGGGAGGATGTCACGGTCATGCTTGTCCAGGGCGTGTTGCCCGTGGCCGCATGCTCGCCTCGATCCCTTTTTACCATGCTTTCATGTTATGTACTTTATTTTACTAGTTAGTGTAGTTTCCTAGTGCTTTTCTTTGTAAGTGACCGCTCGCCACTTTACATGTGCAAGGGTGACAATTCCACAATTGTTTAGAATGTACTATATGGGGGTGAGACTAACCATCAAATCCTCATACTCGGAGTTGTGAGCTATAAAGCCGTTGTTGTCCCTTATTTGCTTTCTAGTCTTACAACACATCTTAATTTCTCAAACATGCTTTCAAACGTTTGTGAAATGCTTTTCCCCTAAAACCCATTTTCTAAAATCGTTTTCCTTGGAATGGGGCCGGAGGTTACGAAAGGCAATCGGTGTGCCGTAGGCGATCAGAATTCGATCAGGCTGACTTGTTCACGGGCTAGAACAAGTGCCGCACAATCGTTTAGTCCAGCGCAGAACTACAATTGTGACACAGGGCAGCAAGCTTGTGCGTGAATTGCTGCACATGTGGGGCTGACCAAGTTGTGTGTGAGCTATGTGTGGCTAAGGAGCACGCCTAGGGGCAGTTTGCAACACTGAGAATTTTTTATCAAGTTTTTGGGCTTTGGTGAGTCCTTTTGAGTTAAAACTCCATGTTAAAGGTTCAATTGACTTAAATTATGAATTAAGGAGATTTTAAGGAAGCCTAATTAAGGAAGATAATTTATTTTCAGGCCAAGAGGAGCTAAGGGAGATCTATAACCTATTTAGAGCCCAGAAAAGTAGTGAGTGACAGTTTATATTAAATAAAGCTTTGCTTATTTAATGTTTTCTCTATATAATATGAGTTTGGAAAGTATGACAAATGATCGATTTCTTACCAGCTTTTCCTTATAAAGTATGAATTTTACAAGCCAGATTTATACTTGAGTTTGCAAGTTTGACAATCCCTTATGTATGTTGAAAAGCTTACTTTTCAAAGTATGCTTGTACTTAAAATTTATTTAAAAAGGAACCCAATGCGTAAGTACATTGAGAAGGCATATGGAAAACCCTAACATTATTATGGAACTCAACACTGATATACATTTAGAAGGTGATTGAGTATCCACTGGGACCCAGTATTGAAATACATGGAGAAGGTACTTGGGCAGCATGCGATAGACTTATTCCTATGTGCACATAGAGAGAGATTCGACACTGTTGTGTTAAGATTACTCCACTTCAACTAAGGTTGTTTTCGACGTTGAGAGTGTTGAGCTTTGCTCCACCTCAACTAAGGTTATTTTTACAAGCTTAAAGATCATGTTTTATGCGACCTACTAAACTTATTTCCAAAAGACTTGTGGTTGATGTTAAGATCAAAGATGATGAATTATGAGATTTATCAAGCTTCTTTCTAGATGATTTGTTTAGTTGCTTTATTTAAGCATTGAGATTGACTTTATGTTAAAGATTATGTTTTAATGATTATGTCACTCAGTGGGTAACCCAGCGTGCGCTTTCCTTAAATATTCTTTCTTCCAGGAAGCAAGCAAGTTCGTGGTGCTTAGCCTACCTAGCTCATCTGTCTTTACTGCTACATCTTAGTTGACTTAGTTTCTTGTATAAACTTGTATCTAAGACACGTTTGCTTGCATGTAACAAGAGGAGTAATGAGTTTCTATATTTGGTCTATATATTGGGGTTATGAGGATGGTTCTTAGTTTGGAAGTTATGTAAATTACTTATGGATTTATGTATGACTATAAGAGAATTATTATCTGTTGATTATTACTTGTCTATCAGGTGTTATAAGTTTATGAGCTTAAGAAGAGTATAGGTTTGACAGTAACTGTCGTAAAAGGGTCGATACTTGTTGTCCTCACATTCTTTCCTAGGTTAAACCGGTACTTGGGAGTGGGTGTGACAATAATAATATAAATCTATCAGTGATAGCCACTGATATACTTATAACTTAGTCACTCAGAGAATTTTATTATTGATTGAAGAATTCACTAGCTATAACTCATGTTTTTAAATGTTAGAAAATTCACTAAATATTTGTGTATTGATAATATCAATTATCAATGATATAAGTGATAGAACTTAGATAAATATTAGTCATATTTATGTATTAGTGATATTGAACTTAGGTAGATATACGTAATAAAAGTCTATTAGTGATAAAAGTCTATTATGGATAATCATGATAAAAGTTTCTAATAGCTTTGAGTGTGAATTTTTAAAATTGATAGTTACTAATGAAAGTCTATCATGATAGTCACTAATATTTTCTGTCATTGATAGTTTTAATCTTTAATGATTTTCTTCCATAGTTAATAACTACTTATAGAAGTCTAGTATTGATAGCCAACTTAGTGAATTTAATTAATAAAGTTGAATCTCGAGCTAAAGTGTAAGCGAGATGCCTAGAAGTTACCACTAATAGCATGTTATCAGTGATAGAAGCCATCGATGATAACATGTTATTTGATGATAAAAAGGAATAACAAAAGTTATCTCTAATAGCATGTTATCAGTGATAGAAGCTATCACCGATAACCATGATATAAGTGATATCAATGATAGAATTTAGGTGATATCCACATATCAATGATATCAATGATATAAAAGTTGACTCAATTTGATGAAAGTCTGTCATTAACATCCACTATTAAAAGTTATTATTGATAGCCACCAATAGAAGCTAAGTGATATGACTTAGGTTTATATCAATTAAATGAATGATATGACTTAGATATTAGTGATAATCACTTATACATTTTTCATTGATAAACTTCTATCACTTATAGCCTTAAATGTTAATTTTTGAAAGTTGATAGTTTCCTTTCAAAATTGATAGCTACTTATACAAGTCTACCATTGATAACCACTGATGGCATTAAGTGTTAATATTTCAAGTTCGATTCCAATTGATGAAAGTGTATCAATAATAGCCACTAATAACTAATAAAAAATTGGAAGCTAATATTTCAAGCGTTACTATTTCAAGGTTGTATTAATATTTCTCAAATTAAAAGATATCACTAATAGCAACTATTAGTGATAACAATTGATAGTAGCTTTCAATGGCTATACTAATAGCTGCTATTAATGGCTATACTAATAGCTGCTATTAGTGATAACTTTCAATTTGATTGGCTTTTTAGTCATTTACCAATATGACTATGACTAATAGCTGTTATCAGTGATATCTGGTGCTAATTGTACTATATCCTTAATATGTTTTTCTTTGTGCTTTATCTTTATTATTTTGGGTCTAATTATCATTTGTGCAACCAATCCTAGAGTATATTATTGATAGATTTTGCTATATTTGCAATTTTTAAAAATATTGTTATATACTTAATTATTATCTCTAAATGTATTATCCAATGCAATTACCCTAGATTTTATCATTTCAGAGGTGCGGAAAAGAAAATAATAATATCAATAGAAAGTCAGAAGAAAATAAAAAGGAAATTATATTAAAAGAAGCTTCATTAATACATGAAAGAGGAATAAGATTGTTTTTGATCCATGTATAACTGAAAATTCTATTTAAAAATATTTCTTTATCTTCTGAATTTTAACCCTTCTTGTATTAATTTCCCCTCATTTTCACATGAGACTCAAATATTAGAGATAGTTAGGACACAGCACGGATTGAATCCCCTCTTTTAAGGTCATGTTTGTTCCATATTTTTCTCATAAAGGTTGTGAGATATTAAATATCAATTTTGTTGAAAAACGGAAGCACGAAAATCGAAAAATTATAATATTAAAATAATAAATAATAAAATAAGATCAAAGTAATTAAAAATAACTAAATTAAATAAAGTAAACTTAAAATAAATTAAAATAAAAAAAGTGGGATTTTATGAAAAATGAAATTTCTCAAACAAATTTCACTAATTTTTTCTCTTCTTTTCTCTCCAATGTGTGTGTTAGAATATCCACCAAAAGCTTCTATTTATAGCCAATTTGGCAAGTAGGTTAGAACGACCCGACTTCCTAGGACTTGAACTAGGTCGTCATGCATATATCTAAAACGACTTATTTTCATAATTTTACAAAAAATCAAAATAACTTTTTGATTTAAAATAAATATTTTTTGCAAAACTCAAATAACTAAAAAAATCTTTGATCGGGGTACCCCTAATACAATTTCAATAAAACAGCAATTTTTCATAAAACATCTGACTGTGTGAAATTTTAAAAGAAAGAAACAAATAAAATAAAATTATGAATTCAATTGACATAATCAAAATTCTTAAAGGATGAAAACATGAAATCTGTTGTGCGGAAGCATTTGACTAGTCCTAGTGGCATAGTTAAGGTTTTATCCCATCATTTGTCGAAGTGTCCTTTCACTTACATGAAAAACATAACATGAAAAGAATGAGTATAAAATACTCAGCAAGTAACCCCCACTACCGAGGTCAGGCTAAACACTTATGTCCAATAAGTGCATCATACTAGTGGGACATGCATAATTCTACCTTTCACACTTCACCTATCTAAGTGATTGGTTAGACCAGCCCTACCGTTGGCAAATGGTGTCCACGAGCCTCTAGTGAATCCCTTTAGGAGACTACCTACAACCTCTGGTGGACCCGAAGGAGCACAACCTCTGGTGATCCCGAACCTTTGGTGATCCTGAAGGAGCACAACCTCTGGTGATCCCAAAGGAGCACAAATCTCTGGTGATCCTGAAGGAACACAAATCTCTGGTGATTCCGAAGGAACACAAACTGGTGATCCCGAACGAACACAAAACCTTTAGTGGACACACAACCAACGTAGGGAATAACTATCACTAGCATGCATAACTAGTAAAATACATAAAAATCCCACAACAAAGATTCATAATGCCTCTCATACAAACATCATCATGCTCATATCTTTGCAGTCGAATTACATGCAAACAAAATGTCTAATAAATGACTCAAAGAAGCCAACAACAT
The DNA here is from genome assembly GCA_031780015.1 of Citrullus colocynthis. Taxonomy (NCBI): domain Eukaryota; kingdom Viridiplantae; phylum Streptophyta; class Magnoliopsida; order Cucurbitales; family Cucurbitaceae; genus Citrullus; species Citrullus colocynthis. The sequence goes on from QLSR01000253.1 coordinate 689,867, forward strand.
TTTAATAACTAAATTGTCTTGCACGTAGGCGGTTCCAGTAGTAAGATTACTTACCTTGAGACTAGGTGCAAATAGCTAACCAAGCAGCGAATTCTCACAGAATTCTTGAATTAAAACTCTAGAACATAAATTCAAGTCTTTGGGCCTGATTCCAAATCCAATTTACTCAATAATTAAACCAAATAATCTTACCAACTAAGTCACAATCTTCTTCCATGTCCAACCAAAATGAACCCTTAAACCTGCTTGGACAGCTTGTTTTCGTTTCCAAAATCCTTGGAAGCTTGAATCTAAAACGTAATAACAATTAAAACCAACACCAATTGATATTCACGAAATTACAAGAAAATCAACAATACTTACCAAAATAGTCATGGTCTAACAAAGTCTTGAAATCCCAGCGTAACTCAAGAAAAGAGATGATGCCGACGAAGCTGAAAGGAAAAAGAGCAGTTGGGCGACGGCTTGCAAATGGCAGACCAAAACCCATTGACATCCAAGATTGGCTTAAGTATATATATATATATATGTACACATATATATACTTCTTTAATTTCTCTTTCCTTTTCTTTTTTCTTTTTCCAAAACCTAAATATATATATATATGTATATATTTCCCTTTTTATTTTCCTTTTCCCAAAACACACCCAACTTATTTAATATAATATTACTCAACCCATCAAATCAAATCTTTTTCAACCACCCCTTAATAATTTATTTAACCAAAATATCTCATAACAAATCAATTCCCAAACTTAAATTGAATTCAAACTTATCCTTATATTTTCTTAAATTAATCTAAGTTCTTAATTCTCACATTTCAAATCTTGAGATTAAATCTAACTTTTAAATCTTCCCAAATAAATTCAATTTTCCACTAATTGAATCAAATCCATATCTTTTATGACGATTACTTTAAATTGAATTATTTTCTCAACATAATCCAATTAAAGTCTCAAAATTCAAACAACTAACCAAATAATTCAAGATAATTAATTTTAAAAAAATAAATTACTAGAAAATTTGGGATGTCACATAGGTAGTGGCATTTCATGGCCACTAAGGATGTGTCATTAATAGACACATGACCTTTAGCTACTAAGTTCAATTATATAATAGACATTTAATTTGTTATAATATTCATAATATTAATAACATAATTGAATTTTACCCATACTTATTTATTTGGTTTTTAAACTAACTTAAACTATTTAGTTTTAATATTAATGTTAAATCTTAATTTTTTAAATGTAGATATATTAATTTAATTTAATTTTAATTGATTAGCTAATTAACTAGGGATCTACTCCACTCCCGAAGATCAACTCCAGGAACCACTTATGACGACAACTCCACCTGGTGACAAAGACCACCACCGCGCTTATCTTAGCAATCAACTCCGACCATTGACTTCATTGATTATCTTCAATGACTAATTCTAACGCTGAACCGACCAATCATATACTCAAAGAAGAAAAAAATGGTCAAAATGTTTTTAAATTCAAATTTGAAATTATTTGTTTATAGTATTTAATGATTGTCTTTTAAAATAATTTGAACGCTTTGAGTAACTATCAAACGAAACTTATATATAAACTTTTTTTTTTTTTTTTGAGAAAATGTAACCAAAAAAAAAAAAAAAAAAA
>QLSR01000253.1:691638-721281 GCA_031780015.1 Citrullus colocynthis
AAAAAAAAAAAAAAAAAAACGAGAATAGCATTAGCTTCAACCAACTGCACCCTTGTATCATATTCAACCAGTCTCAAGGGCATGCTTGCTTCTAGTCTTTTTATCCCTTTCCCATTCTTTAATGAATTTATTAAAATTAAAGCATTAGCTTTTGTCATTCTCGAATCCATCAAAAGAGAATGAAGTTTTTATTTTATTTTATTTTTTTTTATCTTTATTTCTTTTTCGTTTCAAATACATCTATAGTCATAAAATTTTAATTAAATTTCTATTTGGTCCTTAGATATAAAAATGTTACATTTTTACCCTTATAAATTTTGAACAAATTTTTAATTTAGTACCTAGATTTGAAAATACTTTAAAGTTTTATTTTGAGTTTTGTTTTCATTTAGTCGTACATTTATAGATTAATTTTACATTTGAGTGATTATTAATCCCCTTCGGTCATTCGTTACTATTTCAATTAAATAGTTTAAAATAATTATGGTATTGATTTCTCAATTAATTTTAATGGTGACCGAAAATTAATGAAAACTACTTTTTTAAAAATTGATTAATAGAGAAGGAACATAAATGACTAAAAGTAGGGATTCTTAATATTTAAGTAGAAACTAAAGTCAAAACTCAATACTACAATGTATTAATTTAAAACTTAGACATACCAAAGGAATCTAAACTCTAAACTCATGAATAAATGTGTAGCATTTTAAAATCTAGAAACGAAATAGAAATCATACTCAAAACAATATATTATCCTATTTTTAAGTAATACTTGGTGCAACATCTTCATACATTCTATTCAATAACAAATAGATAAAATATATAAAAAAAATATAAAAAAATAAATACTTGTTACATGACAACTTGTGATTGAACACTTGAACGAGCGTATAGCTCGAATTGCACAAGTCTTTTTTTTTTTCTTTTTCTTTTTTCAGTTAAATAACACAGTGATCATTTATTGGATAAGTTTCACTGAATTTTCTAGGAAAAACCCTTTATTCCTCTCCCAATCCCTCACGGAATTTTCTTCTATACATACACTTTTTTTTCTTTATTTTGTGTTTGCTTTTTTCCTAAACGATTCTTTGGCCGTGGTCCACCAATTTTTCAATATATTTCTTTTATTAGCATCAGAATTTGCCTTTTTAACTTAGCCTTTTCCAAAGCATGAAGACAACGTTTCATATTTTTCATTGGAATCCAATCATTCTTCCACTCATAAGTTCTAATTAAACTTTGATTATTATTCCTCCTCGTGAAGTCTTAGTCACATAACTAAAACCAACTTTATAAATTCAATCTTTAAACACTTTCTTTGTCCCGTCCCAACTTTCTTTGTCACATCCCAAATTTTCAGGTAATATTTTTGTTAAAAAAAAAATTAATTATCTTGAATTATTTGGTTAGTTGTTTGAATTTTAAAGCTTAGTTGGATTATTTTGAGAAAATAATGCAATTTAAAATAATCGTGATAAAAGATTTGGATTTAATTCAATTTGTGAAAAATTTAATTTTTTTGTGGGAGATTTAGAAGTTGTATTTAACTTGAAGATTTAGATATTTGGAATTGAGTGAGATTTAAGAAGAATTGGGTTAATTTAAGAAAAATGAGGATAAGTTGGAATTGAAATTAAGTTGAAAAATTGATTTGTCAGGAGATATTTTGGTTAAATAAATTGTTAAGTGGTAGTTGGAAAAGATTTGATTTGATGGGTTGAGTAAAATTATATCAAATAGGTTGTGTTTTGTTTTGGGAAAAGAAAAATGAAAAGAGATATATATATATTTAGTGTCACACCCCTCCAGAGTTATCCTCCTAACTCGAAAAGAGGCGTGAAGATAGCAGACATCGACTCCCCACGACATCTACTGTCACTCACTTCCAAGCACAACTCAACCAAACATAAAAGTATAACTTACATCCAGGCCACAAATGATAATCTCACGAAAAACCTTTATAAAATTAACAACAAAGTCTTATACACAACACCACTCTCTTAGATCCCAATATGTACAATGCTACGTCTAAGTACAAAATATTTACAAAGCTCAAACTAAACAACAGATCCAGACGAGTTTGACGAATTGGCTAAGCAACCCGGTTCCACTTGATATCTAAAAAGTAGAAAACATTTGAAAGATGAACTAAATAGCCTAGTGAGTAACAAGTTTTGAAAAACTATTTTTGGTTAAAAGCTCAATAAAATCATGCTCGTCATTTAAATAGTAAAGCATTGAAAGGTTAAAATATTTGTATATGCTTAAAAAAAAAAATTTTAGTTGAGGCGGAGTAATCTCTACGCTCATCAATGTCGAAATCAACCTCATCATATCCAATGTTGAATAATCTCAATACCACATCATCAAATCTCCTTCTATGTGCACATATGAATTATAATTCAGACTAGCCATATGCCTTCACCAAGTCCGTCGGCATTGGGAACCAATTTAGGTTGTCCAAATGCCTTCTCCCAGTTCTTCAGCATTGGGGACCATATTCAGGCTACCCATATACCTTCACCAAGTTCATCGGTATTGGGGACCAATTCAGGCTGCCCAGATGCCTTCTCCTAGTTCTTCGATATTGGGGACCAATTTAGGCTGTCCAGATGCCTTCTCCTAGTACTTCAGCATTGGAGACCATTTTCAAGCTGCTCAGATGCCTTCACCAAGTCCATCGGCATTGGGGACTAGTTCAGGCTGCCCAAATGCCTCCTTCCAGTTCTTCGGCATTGAAGATCATATCCAGGCTGCCCACATGCCTTCTCGTAGAAATTCGGCATTAGAGACCATTTTTTAAAATAAAAGCATACTAAATCATTTACAAACACGAGTTTAAATAATTTCTCAGAATTTCCAGAATATTTTCAAACAATATGTTTTTCACAAATTCCAGCATTCCAGAGCATCATGCTCAAAACTTTTGAAAAGCAGGTTTAAAATCATATTGAGGAAATACATGCTTATCAAATTCAACTCATGCTAGAAATCTCATATTTTTAGGATAAACCAAACATTTATAAATATTGTGAGTACAAATCATTTAGTACGAATTTATGTCACTAACAACTTGTCCTAAGCTCTTAATGGGTTATATGCTTCCTCGAGCTCTTCCTAACCTGGAATAAATAATTCCTTTGTCAAAATTCCCTTAATAGTATATCTCAAGTCAATTTAGCACAAAAAGGCTTACCAACAAGCAAAAGTTAGCCAAAATGTCAAAAAATGGAAAACTGCCCTTAAGCGTATCCAACAACTCTGCAGCATGCACACCCAGCCGAAAATAACTTCAAATGAGTGGCAAACCTTGCACAGCATGCTGCCCACACGCCCAGCTGCTGTCCTGCACACATAACCCCTCGTGGGCGGCAATCCTCGCACACCAACAACCGAAATAACCTCAAAAGAGGTAGTATTGACCTGCGTAATGCGTTTTTGTTAGGTTAGAGAGATGCGTTTCGCTCTACACCTGCGCACACACAGTGCCGCCCTCCGCACACCAATGACACCTACCACGCCCCCACGGCCTGCACACGACACCAACGCATCCTGCCCGTCAGCATGCACACCTGCATGGCCTATGGTGTGCCAGCCTGCCTCCTGGGCGTCCAAAACTTGTCAAAATAACCTCAAATGAATTCTCACCTTCGGCTACAGCCCACGGTTAACTGCATGCACAACGACTCCAAAACTCTCTTGGCAGCCTCAAACCCACTACCTTCACTTCTAGCTGTTAAAAGTAATATTTTTAGCAAGAATTAGAATTTCTTCCTCTTACAAACCTATAGATAAAATGTCTTGGCTAACTTACCTCAAAATTTTCAGCTCCTAATTTTTTTTCAACAATCAAAAATCTTCAAATCTTTGTAGTCTGCTTCAGTTTACCCGATAGCCAGAGCATGCTCGAGTTTTTTATGAAATCCGAGTCTTCCCTCACGAAATTTCCTTTCGACAACCCTTTCAATAAAACTAGACTCAATTTGGAGAATTTGGTCGAAGAAAATCACAAATAACACGAGCAAATTGCACACACCAACCTCTTCAGCTTACCCGTCTATATATAGAGTTTCCAAAATTCTGCATGCAAACTCCCAGCTCACCACCTCATGCTTGCATGCATGCCCATGCCACATTTAACCTCAAATTGACACCTAATCTAGCTTGCTTAATACTTTAGTCTAGGCTTTGCTTAATTAAGAAGGAATGGTGGAAGCATCAAGGCCTCCTCCACGCATCTTTTTGAGGTTAGTTGGCTTCCTTTCTCGCTATCACTGCTCACAGCCCCCTTGGTCAACTTGCTTGGACATGTAGCACCATGCATCAGCCCCATAGGCCTTCTTGCATGCATAGCTTCCCAACGCAACCCCCTTACTAACCTCAACCAACGCAAGACTTAGCTCACAAGCAACACCTTTCCTACTAACCTCAAATGCATAGCCAAGCTTGCAAACGCACCAACCACTTGCCCGATGCACCAACCATGGACACATTCCTCTTTAAGCCAACGCATCAACCCTCATGCTTGGGCTCGGCTACCACCTATGTCTTCAACCTAGCCCACCTTCTTGCCAACCACACACACAAACACACATTCAAGCTAAAGGCACTTGACCATCCCTCACTCAACCACCCGCCTTCTTTGCTTGCCAAATTTTTCAATGATAGAAGTAGGGTTTATATTTAGGGTTTTGGAAAAGGAAAAGGAAAAGGAAAAGGAAAAGAGAATATAAAGAAGTATATATATATATATATATATATATATATATATCTTTAAGTCAATCTCGAATTTCAGTGGGTTTTGGTTCGCCATTTGCAAGTCATCACCCAACTACTCTCTCTCCTTGTTCTGCTTTGCTGGCATCATCCGTTCTTCGTGGGTTACGCCAGAATTTCAAGATTTGGTTAGGCTTGGACTATTTTGGTAAGTATTGTTGGGATTTCTTGTACTTTCGTGATTATCCATTAGTATTGGTTTTGATCGTTGTTACCCATTGGATTTAGGGTTTAGATTGAAATTTTGAAGGATTTTGGAACCGGAAGCAAGCTGTCTAAGTAGGTTAAAGAGTCGATTTTGGTTGGACCCATTGTTTGAAGTTTGGAAGAAGCTTGTGACTTAGTTGTATTTTGGGTAAGATTATTTGGTTTAATTGTTGAGTAAATAGTATTTGGAATCAGGCCTAAAGACTTAATTTAGTCTGGATTTATGTTCTAGGGTTTTAATTCAAGGATTTTGTCAGAATTGGCTGCTTGGTTCGCTATTTTCTTCTAATCTCAAGGTAAGTAATCTTACTACTAGAACTGCCCATGTGCCAGGCAATTTAGTTATTAAAATGTTGTTGGCTTCTTTGGGACATCTATGAGATATTCTCTTTGCGTGTAATTCTTATGACTGTGAAGATATATGAGCTTGATGATGTTTGTATGAGAGGCATTATGAATCTATGTTTTAAGATTTTTATGTATTTTCCCAGTCTTGTATGTTAGTGATAGTTACTCTCCTACGTTGGTGGTGTGTTCACTAGAGATTTGTGTTCCTTCGGGATCACCAGTTTGTGCTCCTTCGAGATCACCAATTTGTGTTCTTTCGGGATCACCAGATTTGTGTTCCTTCTAGATCAATAGTTTGTGTTCCTTCGAGATCACTAGAGATTTGTATTCCTTTGGGATCACTAGATTTGTGTTCCTTCGGGATCACCAGTTTGTGTTTCTTTGGGATCACCAGAGATTTGTGCTCCTTCAGAATTACCAGAGGTAAGTGTCTCATACGGGATTCACTAGAGGCTCGTGGACAACATTTGCCAACGATAGGGTGAGTCTAACCAATCACTCAGATAAGTGAAGTGTGAAAAATAGAATTATGCATGTCCCACTAGTACGATACACTTATTGGATATAAGTGTTTACCCTTACCCCGGTAGTGGGGTTACTTACTGAGTATTTTGTATTCATTCTTTTCATGATTTTTTTTTCAGGAAGGGAAAGGACACCTTGGTGAATGACGAAAGAAAATCTTGACGGTGCCATTGGGATTAGACTAATGCTTCCCCATGAGTCTTCATGTTTTTCTTTTATTTTAGTAGTTGGGATTTGTTATTTGAACTAAAACTATGTTTTCCTTTATTTATTTTTTTAGCCAAATTTTCGACTTTAATGCATTAATGTTTTAGGGGTACCCAGACTAAAGGTTTTTGGTTTAAACAACGACAAATTTATTTGCCCTAATGATGTTTCCTCGATTTTTAGTAAAATTATGAAAGAGTCTTTGGAGATGTATGCATGCATATAGTGATGACCTAGTTCAAGACCTAGGAAGTCTGGTCGTTACATTCTTTACCAACAATCATCATTTTGTCGTCCACACTTAATTGTGGATAGATATATAAACCATCAATAAAAATATACAGTTGACGTTTTTGTCAACAATTAAATACAAAGAAAATTAACATTTTTTAAAATAGTTATCATTAACATTGTTGACAATTAAAATACGTCAAGTATCACTGTTGTTGACGTTTTTTTTAGGAATCAAAAAAAGGCCCAATTTATAGTAGCATTCTTCTTCCTCCAGCAATGTGGAATGGTCGATATGGTGGCAACAAACAGAGGTTATGTAGACGCCAAACTAAGTGTAGAGAGCAAGAGTGAGAAAGGGAGCTAAAAAGTGAGAAAAAACAAGAGCAATAGGGAGAAAGTAAGCTAGGAAGTAGAGGGAAATGAGATGAGCAAAAAAGTGAACTAGAACTGGAACAAGAGCGAGAAAAGGAAAAATTAATCAAAAGAAGACTTATAACACCAGAAAAATGTTAGAAAAGTTCTCTTTTAAAAATACTTTAACAAGTTTATTGAAAAAAGTTTTTTTAGGTCATCCATACAAAAATTTCATCTTACTTCTTGATTCTTCTTTGGTTATGTGGATTAGAATTTGAAAAACCTTGCCTTGTAGGATTACTTGTGAAGATGAAACATTGAAAAAAAAAATGAAGGTTATTGTCTATTTTATTAAGACTCTCACCGTCCACATCTCTTGAGACGTCGAATTCCATATATTTTTTTCTCAAAAGAGCTTTTTTGCGTTTAAATGTGGTTTTTATTTCAGTGTTTGCAACTTTCAGGTAGATTCTCTCCATTATCTTAAACTACGATCACGATGAAAAGGTAGCAGTCCAAGTCTGAACTCTTAACAAAGTTATATTCTTCTCATCAAGTTATTTGTTATATAATCTATACTATTTGAAAAGAATTAGAAGGATATATTTTTTAATATTATTTTAAATGATAAAATTATTGAAAATATTTACAAATAATAATAAAATATCACAGTTTATCTGCGATAAACCACGATAGACTACTATCTATGTCTATCATGATACAAATAAACAGATAGTAGTATATCACAGTCTATGATAGACAGTAAAATTTTGCTATATTTGTAAATATTTTGGTTCATTTACCTATATTTAAAAACAAACCCTAATTTTTTATTTTTCGTTTTTCTTTTTTCTGTTGATGGTCCTATAAATATCTTAAGTAATTTCATATTAAATTTATTAAATGGTCAATCAACTTAAATGTCAATACATTTTTTTTAAAAAAAAAATCTCATAATATCTAAAACATACTATTCAAGTTAAATGGGGATTTCTTTTTTCTTTTAAAAAAACTCAAGTTATCTATTAATTTTTTTTTTATTTAAATTTATGTTATCTAAAAACTTATCATTCACCTTAAAGAAAAATTCATTTTATCTTATTATATTCACGTTAAATGCATGTTAAATTCAAAAATAATTCTTTGGTTTTAATTTCTACTCTTACAAAAATAAGATCAATCATAATAATCAAAGTAAAAAGTATTAATTTTTAATTATTAACTAATCAATAAAAAGAGTTGTTTTCAAATATAGTAAAATGAGCCCACTTATTTATAAATATAACAAAATGTCATTATCACTAATAGAGTACCATAATCTATCACTATCTATTAATGATATACGTTGATCGATGTCTATCAGTGTCTATTATTGTCTATCATTGATAGACAGTGACATTTTGCTATATTTGAAAAAAATTTCAATAATTTTGCCATTTAAACAATTACCCTAATAAAAACTATTTTGGTTCAAATTAATATTTAAAATTAAATAGGTAATTAAATCAAGATAAAAAAAATAATATTATTTTAGTTACTAGACCATTATTGCGATTTTTTAAAAAGAAAAAAAAATAATAGTTTGGCTTCAATTAAAAGTAGGTAATCGAATTTATCCCAAAATTTTATAAATTAAATAACTAAAATGAAGGTTTTAAAAGATTAAAAATAATATTTTAATTTAAATTAAGTTTTGAAATTAAGTGGATAATTAGATTATCCAAATCAGAGGTTAGAATATATATAGAGGATTTAGGTTTATCTTTTTTGCAATATTTTTTTTATATAATTTTAATAATATAATATATTTTAACTATTTATGGTTAATTTACGATGATAATTAATTAACTATTTACATATAAACTAACATATAATCATAAGTTATTTTCTTCCATTAGTTTAATTTAACCTCCCTTATACATAAATTATATTTTTAAACTTTTGCAAGTAAGTTACATTTTAAATCTTATAAAAACAGGTGCAATGCATATAGTATCAAACCACTAAAGATATCTTTTTAAAACAAAAGTCGATTTTTACATAAGTAATTGCGAAAAAAGTTAGGTTAAATTGTAAATTTTATCCCTATAATTTGGAAAAAAATTAAAATTTAGTCTTTATATTTTACCATAAGAATTTAGTCCTCTACATAGTCCCTATAATAGGAATTATTCATGAGAATTTTATCAAATCATAAAGATTATTTGTAGGTTCTTATCAACCCATAAGGATTAAATTCTAATTTTTTAAACTATAGAGACTAAATTCTAACTTGTTCCAAATTATTGGGATCAAACTTATAATAATTTAACCAAAAAAAAAAAAAAATCGTATTTTTGAGTGAGTTTAGTATAGCTACCTAATATGATCAAAAATATATTTTTTTAAAAAAATAAAAGCAACATTTTAAAAACCTTGAATTAATTTAAAAGTCAACAACTACTGGTCTATTCATTATTATTCATAGACTTAATTTAAACACTTATTGATTTGTTTTAGAGTGTTGTTATTATATTACATTATCATCAACTTATAATGGTTTGTACTGGAATTATTGAGAATAAATGTTGATCAATTATTAATTATACTATTGTTGCACTTGAAATTGATTTTGTACGTGTATTAAATACAGACTACTGATATAGTAGAATAAATGTATTTTCAAGAAGCACTGGTATATTAATGATATACAAAAATGTTATACATCAAATGAATTTTGAATTTATGTTGATATATTACTAATATATTGATGTTACACGTGAAATTTTATTTAGAATGAATGTTGAAATACTAATAATACACTAACGCTATATCTAAAATTAGTTTTTAATGAGTATTAATATTGCTAGAATTTTTGTCTCTACCTACACAAAAAAACGTCAGCAAATCTTAAAAAATGTGTGGGCAAATCTTCTGCAGACATTTTTTTGAGTGGGTAGACAATGTCGGCGAAAGGCTGTGGGCAGGTCTTGTGCCACATTTTTTGACATTGTGTCGGCAGAAATACCCACGCAATGAAACACGTGGGTAGAAATAGCCTTTTTGCCCACATTACAAACGTCGACAGAAATTGATTTCTAACCATACATCAACATTTATGGGCAGACATCACATTTGTGCCTACATTTTATGTGTAGGCAGAAATTGATTTTTTGCCACACATCAACATTCATGCGCAAAAATCGCATTTCTTCCCACGTTTTATGTGTGGCCAGAAAACACATTTCTACCCTGCTATGACTTTCATCGGCATAACTCGATTTCTGTCCACGCATGATACGTCCGTAGATAGTGTTTTATGCCCACACAAAGGTAAATGTGGCCAAAAGATTCATTTTTGCCCACATACGAAACGTCACCATAGCTCTATAACTACCAACACATTTATTATTATTATATTATATGCCTTGGGGTGTTGGGTTATATGTCCTAAAACTCGTTGTTTGTAACTAAATAGAACTTATTCTCAATAAAGTTGTCATCAAGATTTATTCAGTAAAATTGCTATTGAATATTTGAATTGCATCTATTAAATCCAATAAACTTAGATTCCTTGGCTATATGTTGTATGCTTATACTTTATATATAGACATAAAAAGTGGATCAAGTTTAAGTAAATAGCCAAAATGGTCTATAGTATAAGGATAAGGTTTGGTACCTTATCCTGGGAATATTGTGGATGCAGCTCATTTTGTATTTGATACAAACGATGTGATCCTATACCGTTCATGTAGAGACATGTGATTGAGGGCATTCAATGTGAGATTGCATAAGACCAGACCATGAAATAATCATTTTTACTTTATAACACCATTTACTGTTAAAACTGATTATTTCAAATTTGATGACTTAGGTAACTCGATCTTAATCCTGAGCTAACTATGAACTCCTATTTATTTGAGATTATCCTTTAATCTGCATAGGTGAGAGTGGCCCGAGAATGCCAACTCAATATGTCTCCCATTTTAGGGATAAGATCAAATAGATGACTGGGGACATAATCTTGCAAGATGGAACTCACTCCTACCTATTAGGATAGTAAAGAAGTTGTTGCCTTAAGTACTGACTCCAAGACTTGAACAAGAGGCCCCACCCTGTCATTGGCCCGAGGGAGACTAGGTTTGTTGGTTGGACCACAAGCTGATTGTTCATTAGAGGATCAGTGGGACTTAAGGAACGAGATGTAATTACGGGGTAAAATGGTAATTTTGACCCAGCTGTAAATTACGAATAACTTGTGAATGATCGACTTACTTATTATGGTTGTTTCAAGTGGACATAAATATATCTACAGTGACGAGAGTGCAACTATTAGACTTTAGTGAAGTGACCCAGTAGTTAACAAATATTAATTAACTAGGTTAAAGAATTTAGCCGGTTAATTTCAGATCGTTGGAGCTCATGATCTGTAAGTCCATTGGGTCCCCTTATTAGCTCATGGACTAAACTCTAGAACATTATATTGAGTGAATTTGAAATGTACGAATTACGTGTTGGAGCAAATTTTTTATGATTTTGTTCATTGAATTATGAATTAGACGAAATCGGAGAGTTAGAAATATTTAAATATGATATAAATATTTTTAGGATGAATAGAGATTCATTGAAATCGCATTTGTCAGGAAAAGTAGAAAAATAGTTAATTTAATATTTAATATTAATTTAATATAATTGATTATTAATATAATTAATTATTATTTAAATTTATTATATATTAAATTAATTCATTTAAAATTAGTTTTGTGAAATTAGTTTGGAATTAAATTCAATTTTATAAAATTGAATATTAAATCCAATTTTTTGAAAATGGATTTTTCCATTATGCATGTTGATAGTTGGTGGTGTTCTTCATGTATGTATCTTCCCCAGCTTCTTCCATCTCCAAATTGAGAATGTTATTCAGCTGATTAGTTGCCTTCATGCATGCCAATCTGATTTGCATGTTTTTTCTTTAAATAGAAGAAAGTGATTGAAGAAATTGGATAAGGTTTTTGTGGTTCATTGGTGAAAAAACTCTCATTCATTCAAAAACTGAAAAATAGTGTGTTCTTCAGCTCTTTGCTCCAAATTGAGCTCATTTTAGGATCTCACAATCTATTCTTGGGCCTGAGAATAACAAGGAAGACATTATGGTTGTCCACGAAGTGTTTGTGATCTAAAATTTGAAGAATTTTAATTGAATATTGAGCTTCAACAAGTAAATTATTCTTCTCTGTTTTTGGCTTTCAATACCATAAAGTTTGACCTTCAAAATTGATGTAATTAGAGTGTTTTAGATGCTAATTACTTCCGTTGCTACATTGCTAACTCTTTAAATATGTTTAACATTATAACAACAAGTTTAGACAAAGATATTTGTATTGCCCTCCCTTGTCTTGTCTTGCACAACTTGTTTTTTCTTCCTTTTTTTTTTCCATTTTCTTTTTCCAACTTTTGCTTCCGTCTCCCCAATCTCCTCATATTTTCTTTTTTGCCTTTTCATTTTCCAATGTTTTCTTCCATCTCCCCACCTTCCAAATTCCCAATCTCCTTATATTTTCTTCTTCTTCTTCTTCTTCTTTTTTTTCCTTTTCTTTTCTGATTTTTGCTTCCATACTCAAACCTTTCTCTCTCCCCCTCATCTTCTCATTTCCTACTAGAAAGATTAAAAAAAGAATTTACAAGGTTGAGTTTCAAACCTAGGATTTGAAAGTGCACAATTCATAAATGACTTAACACCAACAAGCTAATCATCAAGTTTGATTATTATAACAAAATGTAAAATATAAATAGCAAATGGAAATGGATTTGAAAGAAACTAATTTTTTTATACCTCAAATTTGCACCATTTTTAGAAACATTTCCTAAAAGTTAGAAATAAGAAAGGAAAATAGTTATCAAACAAGTTTATTTCTCAAAAAATGAAAAATGAGAACGTTTTCCAATAAGCCAATAGCTTTTTTTTCCTTTTTCATAGGACCTTAAAAGTATGAAATCTATCAATAATAAACTTCTATCACTCATTGGCTATGATATCACTAATAGATTAAGTATATTATAGTCTAATGGTAGGCTTCTATCATCGATAGACTACTTTAATCTGTGATAAAAGTCTGTGAGTTGTAGACTTTTATCAACTAATGTATACTAAATTATTAATAAATACTCAAAATAAAAATAAAAGTCTAATAGTATCTATTATCGCCGATGCGGAGTAATCTTAACACAACATTGTCAACTCTCTCTATGTGCACATGGGATTAGCTAATCTCAGGCCACCTAAGTACCTTCTCAACATCCTTCAGTACTCGGTCCGAGGGATACTCAATGCCTTCTTAACGTCCTTCAACATTAAGTTCCTCAATAATCTCAGGGTCGCCCATATGCCTTCTCAATGTCCTTCAACATTGGATCCCTAATTTATAAAACATTTTAAGAAATACGACATGCTTTAAAAATAATAATTTCAGCACATAACATTTCATGGAAAACCTTAGATTTCTCAAATACTATCACCAAGTAATCATGCTTCTTCGAAGCTTTAAGAAAACAGGTAAAACATGCTCTTTAAGCTATTAAAATCAATTAAAAATCATGCTTTCCAAGCATATACTGCTCAAGGAAAACATATGAGAATAAGAAAACATATTACTTTTCCTTTTAAGTTGAACATTCCATGGTAGGCATTTTAAGTAAATTCAATAAGGCATGCTCAAAACTTAACAAAATCGACAAGTGTACACATTTTCATAAGAAATCATGGCTAGAAATCGTATTTTAAAGAGAGCACATGTCACTAATAGCTCGAGTCTGATCCTTTAGGGTTATAAGCTTCTCCAACCTCAATTTGACCTAAAATATCAATTAAGAGACATTAGATCATTTCTTTAAGGTTCCCATACTTCCCATACTTAAACTTTATCCACATTGGCCTAAATAAACTAAAATTTCACTTATTTCTTCACCATTGCCATTTAGGGACCTTTTTGCAAAAATTTTAAAATTTTCCTAAAATACTAAAAAATCAACTTAAAATTCAAAATTACCCATTTTGAGCCTAAAAATTCAAGAAAATATCAATTAGGCCTAAAAAATGCTCACCAACACCCAAATTGGCTGTGGGCATGCAGCATAGACAACAAGTGGTTGTGGGTACAGTGGCAAGGGGCATGGAGCGTGCGTGGGTAGGCACTGGAGGCATGGGCTGCAACTCTGGCACAAGCGTGCGGTTGAGTGCAAGGGGTGGGTGGCAGCTTGGGCTGTTGTCTTCAACCTTTGGTCATCCATCCCCTATTTTCAACCTGGTTATTTAGAGCTCCAAAACACCTTTTTCAATCAAATAAACTACAAATAAAACACCTTTTCCAGCTCAAGAGAGACTTCTTAACTTACTTACCAAGAAATTTGAGCGCTTAAAACATCCCCAAACGAAAACTCCTCAAACTTAGTGCTCAGGTTTACCTTGTTTCAGCGATAACCTTCACTTTCTTCAACTTTTCTCAAGCTTCCCAACTTTGATTCACTCTGGCAACCCTAGCATAGACTCCCGACTCAATTAGCTTTTATTTGGTGCAAAAATGGCAAAAATAGCACGAGGAAATCGGGAGACCAGACCTTCCTTTTAACTTCTTGCTTCTAACCCAAGATGCTGCTTTTTTCCTCCAATCAAATTTGGTCATCCAACTGCTTGCTTATTTTCAACGTAGAATTTTCTCTTTTCTCCTCATCCTCATCATCCTAATAAAAATCATCTACAATTTAATTTAAATAAATTAATTAATTGAAAAATACTTGAAAAGTACTTTCTATTCTCTCAAATTTAGGAAGTTTATATTAGATTTCACTTGTTTGCTAGTGGTTTTCAGGTCAAAATAAGGAAGATTAGAAGAGAAGACCAAAATATCAAAATAGAGCCAGAATACAATAAAAAAGAGAAGAAAAACCACAAAGTTGCCAAAAACAAGATAGCGCCGCAGTGCTATTTCCCGAGAGGTTGTCTGCTGTAGCATAGCGGCTCTATCCAACAAAGTCGCGACGTTGTCTTTCCATATTTGGCAGCACCACGACGCTATGGACCAGTGCTGTGGCCCCAGTATTCCTTAAATGAAATTCTTGTATTTATGAAAAGTTTTTTTGGGCAGCCAACTCTATAAATTGGGGGATTTTCAACAACCCTAATCATGAATTGAGAGACGAAATCTACCAACAAAAAGAGACATAAAAAGGAGGGAATTGAGTGAGAATTCAAAGAGTAAGTTAGCTGCAAGGAAGAGGAAAAGAGTTCAAGAGAGTCGTGGTGGTGCCGTTCCAGTTTCGACGTGAGAGCCAAGGAGATTGTGACGATGCTGCCTCAATCAAGAGCCTCTTTTCAGTAGAGTTTTCCCTTCTTTACACTCTTTTTTTGTTTATATTGCTTGAACATGTTGCTTCAAGCTATGAGTGGCTAAACTCTTTAGTTTTAGGGTTTTGATGAATTGTTTATGAATTCATGTTGATATTGTAGAATATTCATGGTTTTGTTGTAATGATTATGCTTTTCATTGTTATCGTGTTTCATTCTTGTGGATTGGCCATCTTCACATGTTAGGTTAGATGTATGGTTGAGAGATTGTATATCTAACTAGATCCATAACAATGAATTGTTGTTAATCTATCATGAGAATAGTTAGGTTAACAATGAAAGTTGCTAAAGACTAATCTTAATGCCAAGTAATTTGTATTGGTTTCAAGAGATTCGTAATCAATTGAGTTGCATGAGAAAAAGTTCTTTTTGAGAGAAAATAACTTGGAATTAAGTTTCTAGACTTAGGCATATAAATTACAATAAAATCCATGAACTCTAGAATATTGCATGATGAAATACACAAGGATCATTACCCTAGAGTTCTTTGACTCTTGTGTTTCTTACTTTATTGCTTTCCATATTTAGGTTATATTTTCCAAACTTCACAACTTCAATTCCAATCCTCAAATAAAATTGATTCAATTCTATAATAGCTAAGTAACTGTAACCTTCACAATTGGATCCACAGTGGAACGATATTTGAATTTCACCATCTTATATTATAACTTGACCGGTCACTTGCGGTTAACACTTAAAGTGCTCATTGTTAATTCATTCATTCATTTAATTAATTGACCTACTTGAACTTTATGAAAATTCTCAAACACTTAGAAAATTTTTCTTTCTTTTTCCTTTTGAACACACATCATTGGCTACATTCATTTTTCTTTTATTAAAGGCTAAATGAAAATTATGCTTATTTAAACAATTACTAGAATTTCCATTTGAATTTAGGTTCATAAAAGCTAACTCAAGCCAACATTTGACCATGTGTTTTTAATTTGAACTTAAGCAGAGGAAAATAAGAGTTACGACTTACACTAATGATATATTTGAAATAATTTTGAATTAGTATGGATATACAATTAATTGATTACCGACATACTTTAAGTATATCATTCAATATTCTATATTTTATATTTATTATATCAACAATATATCATTGAGATATATTTTTTTTTCTCTTTGTAAATTTGATATATCAATTAACTATATATACAAAATATGAAGTATATCGATTATACAATTTATGTATTGAATTAATTGTAACTTATATATCATAAAAATCATACAAAAATTTTGAAAGTTGAACAATTAATTAACTGATATACTTTATATTTGGAATACCAGTTGACACAATCAATGCAATTAGGACATATCATAAAAATTAGATAATTTTTTTAAGATCATAATACAAATAAAGCCAAAAAACCTAAGCAAGACTATCAAAATCAAACTTATTGAATGAAAATAACTTCATACAAAAATGAAGAAAAAAAAAATCACCATAATCAAGTAAACAACATCCACTATAATACAGTTAATGTCATGATATATCATTTGTATAAATGATGTATGTTATATAAAATATTAATTGACTGATATACCAAACATAAAGTGTATTGATAGATTGATATATATCAAATATATCTACCGATATATAAATGAAGGTAAATTTGAAATAATGAAAAATGGACAAATTTAAAAATTTTGCTGTATTTGCAAATTTAAAAATTTGTTAACGTTATTATGTTTGCATACACACTTATATTCTTTTCTACCTATATATATATATATATATTACTTTTTGAGAAAAAATGTAGAGATATAAATTAGGCTGTTCTTAAATATAAGAAATTGAAACAAAATATTTACAATTATAGCAAAATTTTACCGTCTATCTGTATGTATCTATGTCATGATAGACATAGATAGTAGTCTATCGTAATCTAACGCAAATAGACTCTGATATTTTACTATTATTTGTAAATATTTTCAATAATTTTGTCATTTAAAATAATTTTTCTATATATTAATGATATTCCTTCCCTTAAAAAAACTTTTTTGAAAATAGCATTTGGAAGTTCAATATGGAGATATTTAATGCTATATTTTTGGTATGTTCCTAGGGGATATATGCTTTGTGATTTTTTTAAAACATCGTGATTTTTTCTTTTAAGTAAACGATATATTCTTTGTTATTGGTAATCACTACTCTAAGTTTAGAATATTTTTTCAAAAAAAAAAAAAATGGTGAGGAACTTTTCTTTGAACTTTTTTTTTCTAATTTTTTAATTTATTAATTTATTATTATTATTATTATTATCATTATTTTAATGATTAAAGGGTTATTTTATTAAGTAGAAGTATCTTGACTTGGTATATGTAATATTAAAATCTTTTGCACAATCCAAACTTTAAAATAAACGAATAATAAAAGTTATTGAGAATCAGATAATTTTTTTTTTAATATTCCAAAATTTAGAACTTATTACTAGTAATATCTACGTTTTAAATTTTAATTAAAGAAATAAAATTTATTTTCCATAGAGACCAACTTACCTATTCTAACCAAGAGACAAATTTGGTTTTTTTTTTTTTTTTTTTTTTCCTCTTCCTCCTTTGCTTGTTAGGGTTTTGCATTTATAATTTTTTTCCTCTCAATGTAAACCATTTAGGCATTTTTTTTTAAATAATAAACACTTTCTCAAGTTATTGATTTTATTTAAATCTTTTTCACACCAGCAATACATCGAAACTTCACTTATATAGAGAAAAAGAGAGATGAAAAACTCATGAATACAACTGAGAACAATACACTAAAAGTAGAGAATACAACCCTTAAATGGAAAAACAAATATCAAATAATAATAACCAACCTGTTGCTGAATTGGCCATGCATAATTAATGGGCAATCTTAACATCCCCTCCCCCGCAAGCCAATGGTAGAAGGTTCACGAACATTGACATTGGTAAAGGAATAACATTCTTTGGTGAATTCTTAGAAATATAGTTGGTAATGGTACAACATCAGTGGAAAAATCAGGAGAAACTAACTGAGAATTAAGTGAGGAAGAAACAGGGGAAGATTCATTATTTATAGGTGGAATAACGGTTTGAGAGGATGATAGCGATGGGTGAGAAGCATTCACAGAACATGCAATAGTTGGACGATATTGAGGAACATAGAACTCACTATTAGGTGAATGGCTAGAAGTAGAAGAGGTAGAAGAGATTGAATCCCAAATGTGGAAGCTTTGAGTTGGGAATGAGAAAAGTACAAAATTAAATCAGATTTATTAAGAAATTGAGATGGAGAAAATAATAAGAAATGTAGACACCACCAACCGGTTTACTAAGCATGCATTAATATATAAGAAATGGAGAAAAATACCTTTTGTGGAGAGTGATTTTTCACAAATTCCCAGACCTTTTCTTTTTTTGTGTAATAGTCTACGAGAGATTATAAACTTTTTATTAATGTTAGTTATTTTTTTGGTATAGATGTTTTCCCCTTCCAATAGGTCTAATCTTTATGCTTTAAAGGTTAATTAGATTTTTTTTTTTTTTTTCCCTATATTGTTTTCTTTGATATAAAAAATCTTGCATAAAGTTTCTATTGTGTAATATTTCATGTCAGACGGACAAAGATTGATGGTTGCACAGAAGTGATTCAAGGTTTGGAAATGAAGATACTATCCAGATTTGAATAGCTTCAAAGTAAAAGTGGATCAATGTATCAAGAGTCTCAAAATATAGGATAGGCAAAGGCTGAATCGTTTTCTTCAAGGGGCTATTGCTAAGAAAGAAAAGAAATCAATCTCATTTATCCAAGGGTCGAGGGTGAATGGAGATTTAAGGTGACTAAAGTGGAAAGGGATCTTGAGAATTGCTCAGAGTGACGAAGAAGAATGCTATTGGAGAGCTCTCACTAGGGAAAGTTTGGATGAGTTGGGGAGATCGCAACACCAAGTGGTTTCACTAATGGACGAAAAGTTGTTGAGGCTTTCCATCAATCAAATAATATTTATATTCACTGATCAAACAACTTCAACTAACTAGTAGTATCTGTAACACACTACTTTTTAGACCCAAGTGCTTAAGGGCTTATAAGGAAAGAAATAAGACAAGAGAGGTGAGATTTGGATCACAAGTCTGTGGAGTTAGAAAATTTTTTAAACAAAATCTGGGCTTGTGAAGTTAGGAACAAGTATGCATTGAATTTAAGGGAAGAAAAAATTTTGTATCAACTTGAGTTTTCGGTTAAGAATAAGTCGTGGGTGAGTTTGAAAGAAACCTACAATTTTCGAACCTTGAACTTTGAAGTAACTCTTGAAGTTAAGAATTCTTCTAAGTAACACAACTAGACTAAGAGAACTCAACTATGCTATTAGAATAGTAAGCTTGGAAGCGTGATCTAAGGAGAAGAAAAGAAATCTAACCAAGGGTTGGAAAGAGTTGAAAGCATAGCTGGGAGTTAGTTGTAAGTTGGATACACACTTGGTAGGGAAAAGACCATGTTGGACGCAAGGTCAAGCTAAGAAAATGCATGGTATCCCTTGTGGAAAGAAAATGGTTAAGTGTTGAAGTATTTAAAGGAAAACCAAGAACTCGGGGGAAGAGGTGAACGCATAAGAGGTAGTTAAGGAAAGAGATGCAACCTTGGCCTAGGGTGGACGTATGGGCTAGCTACTTAAGGGACTAGGGTTGAGTCTTGGATGTGTTGGAGGGTTGAAAGAAAACTTAAAGGAAGGAAGCAAGAGATGGACGCATGCTAGATTGATCGTTGAGAAAACGACTAAGTATGGGAGAAGTAAGAGGGAAAAGTTGGAAGCATAACACCGAGATACAGATCAGGGATGCATAGAAGGACAATTAAGGAATCCTTAAGGATGGAATGAAGGCCATGGACGCATGGCAAAGTGGTGATGAACACATGGTACAAGGTGAGGACGCATGAAGATAGGTTTTGAGGTGATTTTGACGAAGTGATGGAGTACCAAACATAGACGGACGTTTATCACTCAAGAGAGGGGCTTGTAGCTAAGATTTGGGGGTGAGAAAATAAGTGATGGACGCATAACAAGAGGCACAAACACATGGTAATGTCCGGGGGAGAAACTTGGTCAAGTATAGGAAGGTCGGGAGGAAGAAAAGAGAACAAAAGAAGCTACACTCTAAAAGAGAACTTTATGGACGCATAGGGGCACTAAGTTGGATGCATGGTCCGTGTCTCGGAGCAAGTTGAATGCATAGATGAATTTATAAAGGCTAGGTGGCTTCATTTAGATTTAACACCTACTAAGGCGGAAGTATCGAAATGCATGTCGGGTGTGTCATGCAAGGTGACACTTGGATGAACGCATGGTTAGTTAAGCATGCAACGTGACATGTGACAAACAAGTGATAAATGGAGAGGAGAAGTTAGATGACAAGCTCTCCATTCCAAGTCTATAAATAGGACCTTGAGGGAAGAGGAGCATTATACCATCGACAAGGCAGAGGTTCTTGTGAAAAGAGAGGAGAAGAGGTTGAGAAAAACATATTGGGCATTCAAGAAGGCTAGCTTGCATCCAAAGGAGTAGTTGTTTTTGTACCTTGCATCCAACAGCTATCTGAGGCCTTTGGGGGAGCTGTGTTGCAGCCAACTTAGTTGTCAGAAGAGGAAGTTTAGCTGCCTTGCGTTTCTGAATACCAGCCTTGTGTCCAAGGTAGCCTCTACGTTCCAAAAGGGAGATTTCTGATATTTAAAAGTTGTTCTAAGGTTTCTAGAGGTACCTAAGGTTTCCCAGTTGCTCTTTCTTTGAAACACAAAAGCTCGAGAGAGGGAAAAGGAAGAAACTAGAAGAAAGAAAGAGAACTTCGTTATGCGATAGACTCTCTCTGAGTAACGCTAATGTTTTCAAACATGAAAGCTTTCTCTTTAAGTAGTACCAATGGTTTGGAAATAAATATCTCTTTGCAAGGACTATTATGGTTTTGGAATGATTATTATTGATGTTTCCTGGTATGCTTGTTTTATACAAAAGATGAGGTTTACAAATACGAAGAAGTTTTGATAAAGCATGAGTATCCTTATACAATATTGAATATTCTTTTACATGATTTTGAGCGTAAAGCTCTATATTATTGGGTTTGATAAAATGTGCTGTTTGAGAAATATTTCTACCCGAATTGATGACTGATTTAGCATGTTATTATCTGAATATAACCCCAATACCGAAGAACCAAGAGAAGGCATCTGGGTAGATTTAATGGTCCTCAATGTCGAAGGACTTAGTGAAGGTACGTATGATTTGCTATATCAAAGAACCAAGAAAAGGCATATGGGTAGATTTAATGGTCCCCAATGCCGAAGAACTTGGTGAAGGTATGTATGATTTGCTATACCGAAGAACCAAAAGAAGGAATCTGGGTAGATTTAATGGTCCCCAATGCCGAAGAACTTGGTGAAGGTATGTATGATTTGCTATACCGAAGAACCAAGAGAAGGCATTGGTTTTCCATGCCGAGGGACTTGGTGAAGGTATGTATCACTGGCTATGTCGAGGAACCAAGAGAAGGCATCTGCGTAGATTGAATGGTCCCCAATGCGAAAGGACTCGGTGAAGGCTTGGTACGGGACCCCTAATGCTAAAGGACTGAGAGAAGGCATATAGGCAGCCCAGGTTATTAATCCTATGTGCACATAGTGAATAGTTGAATGAGGTGGTGTTAAAAGGGTAAAATCTAAGCATGCTTAAAAATACTGATGTGTTTAATGTATGATGATTTGAAATATATGTGCGTTTTGATATATTGGTTTGAGTTATCAAATGTGATTTCTATTAAATCAAATTGGTTTGCAAAACCGTTACTCACTGGGCTTCATTGAAACTCATCCTTTTCAAATGTTTTTCACTTTTCAGGTAACAGGAAAGTTCCTGTTGCTGATCAATGTCGAGGTTTGTCGAGAGTTAACATATTCATCGTCCTAGGAGGCGTGAATAAGCAGAAAGCTAGAGTCATGTCTCTTGTAATTAAAAATTATAGCACTGTAAACAATAACTATATTTTTTGTGTAAAAGCTAGGCTTTACATTAACATATTGTTGGGGATTTATTGTGTTTGAGTAGTATATCTAAGAGTAAGTTTGACAGTGGGAGTTTGTCAGAGAATCGACGACTGTTGTCCTCACGCTCCGTCTCGGGCTATGGAAGGGTGGTTCGGGATAAGGTGTGACAATATCAGTAGCAAGAATGAAATCGAAAGCGCGAAGATGAGTTCCTCAAAGCTCATTTTCAGTTAAAACGGTTAATGGGGGGTTTGGTGTGGAATTGAGAATCGAGAATGCATAAAAGCAAGAAAGTAAATGATAGAAATGCAGTAAATAAATACATTCTAGCTTAGGGGAATGGAATTCCCCAATGTAATTTTTGTTCATTGAATTATCCAAATATAATTTTAGCTTCTTGCCTATCCCAACCCAATTGATTAGAAACCTAACCAATGATCTTAATTACCTAATTAATAGAACATGAATATATGAATCCATACTAAACACATTTAACTGACGACATTAAGATCTAGGGATTATGCTAGGATGAACATTTAATTTCCACCGTTTAATTAAGCATTCAGTACAGTTTTCTCTATGTCAATAGGTCCATGCTCTTCGTTATAGACAACAAATCCAAGCCTATCTAACCTTTTGCTTCTTGGAAATTAACCTATAATTATATGTCACGTATTATATATGTTAATCTCAAATATTCAATCATATATTCCAAGTAGTTTGTTAGACAATCAAGAGAAACAAAAATTAACCAAGCAATTTAATCAGAAAGAAAGCTATAGACAAGAAATATGAATCATATTAAGAAAATATTCCCAAAATTACAAAGGTTCCAAATTCCCCTAAACTAGAAACCCATAAACCTTACCTTCCCATGATGATGGAGAAGATAAGATTCAACATTGTCTCAATCAATTACATGAGCAAAAGTGAAGAAAAATACAAAAGTAGAAAAGAGGAAATGGGGAAGAAAATTGGCTGGAGACCAATTGGAGTGCTCTCCCAACCCTAAAAATCGAAGAAGGTATATTTTCCAGCGCAATAGGGTTGCGACGCTCATACTCCCAATTTAGAGCGTTGCCTGCAGTGCTGCAACGCTCCAATGCATGTCTGCTTCCATTAATCTCCAAGTGCCACTGCACTACAGGACAACATCGCGACGCTCTTGCAACGTGCATCATTGTCTTTTAGGCGCTATAGCGCTAGTCTCTTGGGGCAATTTTGTCCTTTTAACCTCCTTTGAAGTCCGGATGCCCTATTTAGCTCATAATTTCTCCAAATTAATCCTAAATGGTTGGAAACACTCCAGAATGCATGATATACTCGAGAATCCTAGAAAAATAGACATTTAAACATATTATACCTAGCAAGTAAGTGAAATTGGAGACATATGAATAGCCCTTTTTTGAGAGAATGGGCATCTCTTGGGAGAAAGACACATATGATATGAGAGCGCTTTGATGTAAATGGAACGTGGGTTGAGAGACACGCATGGATTTGGACCTTACATTAAGGACCGATAAACCTACTTCGACTGAGGAACAACCAAATATGACTAATATTGAGAAGTGGAAACGATCAAATCGCATGTGTCTGATGATCATTAGGCACTCCATTCCAGAGTCGTTTCGGGGTTCTATCGTGAATAGTGAAAATGCCAGACAATTCCTTGCTCAAATTGAGAAATATTTTGCTAAAAATGAAAAAGTGGAAGCAAGTAGTCTTTTGACTTCTTTAACTTCCATGAGGTATAAGGGCAATGGTAACATAAGGTAGTATATTATGGAAATGTCCAATCTCGCCAGTAAATTAAAGGCACTAAATGTCGAAATAAAAGAAAATTTACTCGTACATTTAATACTTATCTCTCTTCCTGCACAATTCACTCAGTTTAAGACAAGCTATAATACTCAGAAAGATAAGTGGAGTATTAATGAGCTTATCTTGCAATGTGTGTAGGAAGAAGATAGGATTAAAAGAGAAAGGACAGAAAGTGCTCACTTGGCAACTAACTCTCGTGATAAGAAGAAAAGAAAATCGGGTGCTGCAGAAGGAACATCTCAGCAGAATAAAAACAAGAAGCAGGCTATTGAACATCCTTGTTATTTCTGCAAAAAGGAAGGTCACTTCAAGAAAGATTGTCTCAAATACGCCAAGTGGCGTGTAAAGAAGAGTAAACTTCTTACTTTAGTTTGTTCTGAAGTTAATTTAGCTTATGTACCTATAGATACTTGGTGGATAGATTCTGGTGCTACTACTCATGTAAGTCCAATGCCAAATACCTAGAGAAATGTGGAGTCGTCTTGCAATACATTATGCCTAGGAAACCTAGCATGAATGGTGTGGCAGAAAGGCGAAACAGAACACTTAAGGATATGGTAAGAAGTATGATTAGTCATTCTTCTTTACTAGAATCTCTCTAGGGTGAGGCATTAAAGACTGCAACATATATCCTCAATAGGGTACCTAGTAAAGTAGTAGCTAAAACCCCTTATGAGTTGTGGACAGGAAAGAAGCCTAGTATTAGGCATCTTCACATCTGGGGTTGTCCAGCTGAGGCTAGACCATACAGGCCTAACGAAAGAAAATTGGACTTAAGAACTATTAACTGCTATTTTGTTGGATATTACGAGCACTCTCGGGGTTTCAAGTTTTATGATCCCACTTCTAGATCATTGTTTGAGACAGAAAATGCCAGATTCCTTGAGGATGTTGAGTTTGCTGGGGAAGATAACATAAGGAAAGTTGTCTTTAAAGAGAAATTAGTTTCTTTTCCTGGTATGGTTATAGATGGTGCTCAAGCTCCTATTCCTGACTTCACTATTGAACCAATTATTGAACAAAACAACACTGTAGTCCCCATTGTTGAACCTGAAGTTCAAACTCAACAATCTCGGAACTTCCACTAAGGAAATCTACTAGAGAGAGAAGAAGTGCAATTCCAGACGATTATATTGTGTTTCTTCAAGAATATCAGGATGATATGGGTGTAATGGAAGATGATCCAATCAACTTCCAACAAGCACTACAAAGTTCTAATTCTCATAAGTGGATAAATGCTATGGAAGAAAAAATAAAATCCATGAAAGACAATAATGTTTGGGAGCTTGTCGAATTGCCATCAGGAGTGAAACCTATAGGTTGTAAATGGATATTTAAAACCAAAAGGGATTCACAAGGAAAAATGGAAAGATATAAGGCTCATCTTGCTGCAAAGGGTTTTACTCAAAAGGAAGACATTGATTACAAAGAGACTTTCTCTCCAGTTTCATCGAAAAACTCTTTCAGGATAATCATGGCACTTGTAGCTCACTTTGTTATAGAGCTACATCAGATGGATGTAAAAACTGCGTTTCTCAATGGAAACATTGATGAAACAATTTATATGGTGCAACAAAAAAACTTTGTGTTTGGTAATTCAAAGTCTATGGTGTGTAAATTGAAGAAATCCATCTATGGTCTCAAGCAAGCCTCTCGTCAATGGTATCACAAATTCCATGAAGTAATTATCTCATTCGGGTTTGAGTTGAGTGTAATGGAAGATTTTGTATATCACAAGTTTAGTGGGAGTAAATCTATTTTTTTGGTGTTATATGTCGATGATATACTCATAGCAAGTAATGATGTAGGTTTCTCAAAAGGAATTTTGAGATGAAAGATCTTGGTGATGTTTCTTTTGTATTAGAAATTGAAATATTGTGAGATCGTTCTCAAGATATTTTGAGATTGTCACAAAAGAACTATATTGAAAGATTTTGAGTAGATTTGACATGAAAGATTGTGCATCAGGAGATACCCCTGTCGCTAAAGGTGATAAATTTCATTTAGGTCAATGCCCCAAAACCATACTTGAGAGTAAGGAGATGCAGAAGGTTCCTTATGCATCGACTGTTGGAAGCCTAATGTACGCTCAAGTATGTACGCGACCAAATATTACATTCATATTGGAGTCTTAGGCAGATATTTGAGCAACCCGGGGATGGATCATTGGAAAGCAGCCAAACGGGTTATTAGGTATTTGCAAATAACAAAAGACTTATTGGAGATTAGATATTTTAGAGATCATTGGGTATTCTGTCCGATTATGCTGGATGTCAAGACACTTTGCGATCCACTTCAAGCTATATCTTCATGTTGGCTGGAGGAGTTGTATCTTGAAAAAGTGTTAAACAAACACTTATTGCTTTTTCTACCATGGTTGTGGAGTTTATAGCATGTTATAAGGCATCCAATCATGGAATATGGCTGCGAAATTTTGTCACTGGGCTGCGGATAGTGGTAAGTATAGAAAGACCACTAAAATTATTTTGTGACAATAAGTCGGTAGTGATGTATTCTAACAACAACAGAAGCAATACAAAGTCAAAGCATGTAAACATAAAGTTTCTAGTTGTAAAAGAAAGAGTTCATAATGGTCAAATTCCGATAGAACACATAGGAAAAAACTCTATGGTGGCAGATCCATTGACTAAAGGTTTACCACCTAAAGTTTTTCATGAGCACATTGCTCACATGGGTGTCAGACACTTTTCTGATCCCATAATTTAGTGGGATCAGTTTGTTATTACAGATGTTCTTTGACCTTAATTTGTTTATTTTCTATATAGAATAAAGTTGATGGTTTATGTTTTATTATATGAATTTGTTTATCATGCATGCGGTTTAGCAAATGCGGTTAAGCATAAAGTTTTTTTTTTTTTTTTTTTTTAGAATGATCTCACTAAGGAATTTGGACCAGTTGGAAGCAGGCATAATCTAGATCACTTTGCATGTAGTTTCCATGTTATCCATCCATACTTGATCTATGTCATTGAATGTATTGAAACTAGTGATCAAGGAAGGTTTAGTTACGAGGGTAGTACCAAAAGCTGCCTTGATTCCGTGTTGATACAGGAGAGGGACCAGATTGAACTGAAGGGGAATTCTATTATTGAAATAACATGTTTATGCGCGCTTAAGGTTCATGTGATTTAATTACATCAAGTACACAAACATAGCCCAAGTGGGAGATTGTTAGACGTATTTTAAATTAAAATACATATAATTAAAATATGGGCTATGTATATGGATTAGTGTTTTATCACATTGGGTTATTTTATTAGATTGGGCCCTATTATGTGATCTATTTAATTAAAGGCGTTAGATTCCCAATTGAGTATGGACTTAATGGGTAGAAGCCTATTTGATTAGGGTTTAATGGGAACCTTAATTAAACTAGTATATAAAGAGACTTTAGGCTATGGTTCCC
This sequence comes from Citrullus colocynthis, assembly GCA_031780015.1. Lineage (NCBI taxonomy): Eukaryota > Viridiplantae > Streptophyta > Magnoliopsida > Cucurbitales > Cucurbitaceae > Citrullus > Citrullus colocynthis. The sequence goes on from QLSR01000253.1 coordinate 718,915, forward strand.
AAGATACCAAAACAATAAGCACTCAGTCTTTCTTGAATCCCATCTAGAGAAAGATCCCAATAAGGCATTTAGAGTTTTGATTGAGGAAGATAATAGTCATCTTGAAGCTATCATCAATTTCTTAATGGAGTCTGGTATGTTATTTATTCTTGACAATTTGCCATGGATGATCCTAGGGTTATTCTATTCAATATAGATTTAAAGTAATTATGCTAACAAATCAAACACCTATATTTAATTTTCAGAAATTAATTATGTTCACTACAACAAATTACACATTTAATGACTCATGAACAGTGCCAAAAATAGAGGAGAAAGTGAAAAAAGAGTCATTAAATCCAAAATCACGCGTTTTTGGCGAGAAAAAACGGAAATTTTCGGATTTGGCAGAATACATGACTGTTTTTATGTGTCATTGATTTATGACTAAAAAAAACAGTCATTAAATGTGAGTAAAAGAAAAAGACGTGATTTTGGTGGGAAAATACGCAAAATTTCAATTTTTTCCGAGAGAGAGCGAGAGAGAAATGGCGAGTGAGGGAGGGAGACATAGAGAATGTTTGATCTGAGAGAGAGGGAGAGAGAGAGGGCGTGAAGAGAGCGAGAGAGAGATAGTCTTCGATCTAGGGGAGAGCGAGAGCAAGAGCGAGAGAGCGAGAGCGAACGTTTCAATTTATAACCTTTTAAAAACGAAAAGAACAATTTTTTTTATTTTCCTCCTTTGCAGTCGACTCCACGACTGAAACCCTCTGAAATCGCTCTCCTTTCGCCTCTCGGTCTCCCTCTCGTTTTGTGCTTCGCTGCCTCCCTCACTCTCAATCTCAAACGTCCCCTGACTGCATCTCTCACTCTCAGTCGAAGCTTTCGTCGACACCCTCCCGCTCCTCTCGCTCTCCTTTCACCTCTCGGTCTCCTTCTCGTCTCGTGCTTCACTGCCTCCCTCACTCTCAATCTCAGACGTCCCCTGACTACATCCCTCACTCTCAGTCGAAGCTTTCGCCGACACCCTCCCTCTCCTCTCGCTCTCCTTTCGCCTCTCAGTCTCCCTCTCGTCTCGTGCTTCGTTGTCTCCCTCACTCTCAATATCAAAAGTCCCCTGACTGCATCCCTCACTCTCAGTCGAAGCTTTCGCCGACACCCTCCCTCTCCTCTCGCTCTCCTTTCACCTCTCGGTCTTTCTCTCGTCTCGCGCTTCGCTGCCTCCCTCACTCTCAATCTCAGACGTCCCCTGACTGCATCCCTCACTCTCAGTCGAAGCTTTCGCCGACACACTTTTCTTACCCTAAATCCGACGGCATTTAGGTTAGAAAGACAGAACTCCGACTTTCCCTCTCCTCTCGGTCTCCCTCGGTCTTCCTCTCCTCTCATGAGTCCATCCTGTTCTTCATTAAATTTCAAACTGCAAACCTCAATTACTTGTTTTTTTTTTTTTTTTTGTTTCTTTGTTGATTGATTTGTTGTTTGTGTTCTTAATTCAGGGCTTCACTAACTCAAGCTTACTCTTCCATTTGGGTAAGTTTGGTCTTTTCATTCTCACTTCAATGTCACTTCTCTACTTTTCAGGGGAGGGAGTGTTCTTTAGTATATGAAAAAGAACAAATGGTTGAAATGAATAGATAGAGAGAAAGTATGAAGATTGGCATCTTAAAAAGTGGCCAAGTAGTCATTATTTTTGCATACATACCCTGCATTTTAATAAAACCAAAAAAAATTGAAAAAGAGAGAGTAAAAGAGTGGGTTTGTTGATATGATAGTGAATTGATTTTGATTTTGTAATTAGTGGAATAGTATATATGTCACTTTGTATGCACTCTATATGACGAGCTAAGATTGGAACTGTCACGTACGCACCTTTTGTCTTTGTTTTGAGCTGAGAAGCCACGCTTAGGCGTCGTTTTAGAAATTTTGAGATGCAAATTGTCCATGTACCTAATTCTCATTTTTTTTTTTACTTGGTTGTGCATATCAAAAGCATGCTACATAGGTGACTTAACTTGTGTAATTTTTTGAATAGTATGTATGTCACTTTATATGCACTCTGTATGACGAGCTAAGGTTGGAACTGTCACTTACGCACTTTTTGTCTTTGTTTTGAGCTGAGAAGCCATGCTTAGGCGTCCTTTTAGAAACTTTGACGTGCAAACTGTCCATGTACCCAATTCTCATTTCTTTTTACTTGGTTGTGCATATCGAAAGCATGCTACATAGGTAACTTAACTTGTTGAATTAGATTGCCATTTATACCTTTCTATGATAGAAATGATCTTGACGAAACTAAGAATTAACCACCTTAGATAAACAACTATAGATGGACTTGATAAAAGTTATTGTCTAATATTATGATCTTATCATCAGGTTTTTTTTTTT
>QLSR01000253.1:721573-753490 GCA_031780015.1 Citrullus colocynthis
GGGAGGGGAAATTAACAAGTTCTTAATTCCCTAATATTATGTGATGGACAAATCATGGATGGTCAAAAGTAGATTATCTAGAGAATACGAGGTGGAAGTTGAAACTTTCATTGAATTTGGTTTGCGTCATGGCAATGGTTCCAATTCCATTCGATGCCCATGTTTAAAATGTGGAAATCGTATATCTAAGGATGTTTTGATAGTTAGGGATCATTTATATGTCATGGAATTGATCAACGTTATAAGTTATGGTTTTGGCATGGGGAAGATTTAGCCACACACAATGTTAACAACAATTCAGATCTTGTGTTAAATGAAAACTATGAGGATCAGTATGATTTGTTTAATGTAATTGATATGATTCAAACTGCTCATGATCAACTTCCTGGTGCGCTAAATATCTTTGACACTATGTTTGACGATGCTAAAAAGCCATTATACCCGGTATGTAAAAGATTTACGAAGTTGTCAGCACTTGTGAGATTGTATAACCTAAAGGTTAGATTTGGATGAAGTAAGCTAAAAAAACATTAGGTGCCCTAGGTTTGAGTTACCAAAAAATAGATGCATGTCCAAATGATTGTTGCTTAAATAGAAATGAGTATGCAAAAAGCACCCAATGTCCTACCTGTAATCTATCGAGATGGAAGGTTCTTAAGAACTCAACAGAAGATAAAAAAGGAGTGCCTGCTAAACAGTTGTGGTACTTTCCAATAGTTCCAAGGTTCATAAGGATGTTCAAGAGCGCTGAACATGCAAAAAATTTGTGTTGACATGCTACAGATAGGAAGGTAGACGGTATTATGCAACACTTAGCTGATTCTCCATCCTTGAGGTTAATAGATCACCTATGGACAGCTTTTAGTTTAGAACCAAGAAATCTTCGTTTGGGTTTATCCACTGACGGAGTCAACCCATATGGAGATCTAAGTACCAAATATAGTTGTTGGCCAGTCATTATTACAGTGTACAACCTCCCACCATGGTTGTGTATGAGGAGGAAGTTTCTAATGCTGTCAATGTTGATATCAGGGCAAAAACAACCAGGATATGATATTAATGTGTATCTAGCTCCGTTGATTGAGGATTTGAAGCTTTTGTGGGAAGTTGGAGTTGAATGTTTTGATGCATACAGAGAAGAGTCTTTCACTTTGCAAGCAGTCTTACTATGGACTATTAATGATTTTCCTGCGTATGGAAATTTATGTGGTTATACTGTGAAAGAGTATAAGGCTTGTCCAGTATGTGAAGAGGATACCAACTCAACCAGGCTACATCATGGGAAAAAAAATGTATACATGGGCCATAGAAAATTTTTGCCCATCGCCGGTACAGAAGACAAAAAAAGGCCTTCGATGGTAAGCAAGAGAATGGAAGTCCTCCACATCCAATGTTAGGTGCGGAAATTTACAATAAATTGAAGGACATAAGTTTTCCTAGTGGAAAGAAGTGTGGCAAGAAATCGAATGACGAAACTTCAGATAGCTACTAGAAAAGAAGACATGCATTTTTTGAACTGCCTTATTGGAAAGAATTAGATGTTAGACATCGTCTTGATGTAATGCACATCGAAAAGAATGTGTGCATGAATATCATAGGTACCTTACTTGAGGTTCCAGGAAAAAATAAAGATGGAATGAGTACTAAACTTGACTTAGTTGAAATGAACCTTAGACCTGAATTAGCTATTGTATGTGGGGGGAGTAAAATGTACATTCCTGCAGCGTGTTATACATTATCGAAAGAAGAAAAGTACCATTTCTATAAGACTTTATCTGAAATAAAGGTTCCCGAAGGTTATTCCTCTAATATTAGAAGTCTGGTCACGTTCAAAGATTTGAAACTTAATGGCTTGAAATCACATGACTGTCATGTTTTAATGCAACAATTCCTTCTAATTGCATTACGTTCAGTGCTTCCTAAGAACGTGACGTATGCTATTACTAGATTATGTTTCTTCTTCAATGCAATATGTTCCAAGAGTGTGCGGGTACCAGAGTTAGATAAGTTGCAAGATGATGTAGTTGTTACATTATGTCTACTTGAGAAGTATTTCCCACCTTCTTTCTTCACAATAATGTTGCATCTCACTGTTCACCTTGTAAGAGAACTGAAACTTCGTGGGCCCATCTACCTATGATGGATGTATCCATTTGAATGGTATATGAAGGTGTTAAAAAGTTATGTAAGAAATAGAAGTCGACCTGAAGGTTGCATTACGGAAGCATACATACGTGAGGAGCCTGTTGAATTTTGTTCTGAATTCCTATATGGGTTAGATTCAGTTGGGCTTGGTTCATTCAAGATACAAGAAGAAACACGCATTGATAGATCTTTATCAGCTGGATGTCATGTTAGACCCAATGTGCATGAACTAAAGCAAGCACATCTCTACGTACTTGAGAACACAGAAGAAGTACAACCGTATAGAATGTAAGTTATTACAATTCTCAAATTATCTACTTGTTGAATGTATTATCACCTAAAATCTAGTACATTTTGTAGACAACATCTGGAGCATTTGAAGGTCCAAAATCCAAGGAAAGCAAATAGTGAAAAACGGTTACAAAATGAACACAATCGATCGTTTGCTAGTTGGATACGCGATGAGGTATTGAATTTTCATTCCCCATTTTTTGCTATATCCATTTAATATACTCACACACTAAATGAAATGTTGACTGTAATAATAGGTGATGCAGGAAATACATGATGAAAAACCGGTTTCTTCAACTGTGCATTGGTTGGCACATAGCCTCAACCCAGGATTGATGACATTTGAGGGTTATAGGATTAATGGGTGTAGTTATAGCACAAAATCTCGCGACAATGGTCGTACTGTCCAAAATAGTGGGGTTACATTAGTTGCCACAATAATGCAAGGTCCAGTGCAAAAGATAAGAATCCGATTGTTTCAGATATGTCTTTTTATGGGGTTATTCAAGAGATATGGGAAATTAACTACAATACATTTAAGATTCCATTATTTAAGTGTGACTGGGTTGAAAATCAAAATGGGGTGCGAATTGACGATCTTGGATTTACCTTGGTGAAACTCAATCGTATAGGACATACTTCGGATCCATTGATCTTAGCCACTCAAGCAAGGCAAGTTTTTTTATATATAGGATCCTAATGACGCACAATGGTCAATTGTTATCACACCACCTCAAAAAGATTTTGCCGATACATGTTATGATGACGAGCTTGGAGATACTTCTTTGCATTATCCTTCAGTTTCAAAATGGACATCACCAACTGATATAGACAAAACTGAGATTCCATATGTAAGAGATGATTGTGAAGGCACATGGGTTGACACTTGAAAGTGTGTAAAGTATGTACATCTAAATAACACGATTGTTTTCAGTTCTTATTTGTTTTCCTTTAGTGTTGATAGATTTTCTTGTTTATCTCGTAGGTTATTGTTAATGGAAGAGGGGATCACTCCAATGAATATGCTTCTTAATTTTCAATGGGAAATGTGTCACTCATTATTACTGAACCTTTTATTTAATGTACTATTGTAATCAAATTTTTAACTTTGCCTTTGCAGTCATATTGTTAACTGTTATTTACTGTACTATTGTAATCATATTATTAACCGTTATTTAATGTACTGTTGTTATCATATTATAAACTGTTATTTAATTTACTGTTATAATCATATTATTAATTATTATTTAATGTACCGTTGTAATCATATTATTAACTGACAATTTCCTTTACATTTACAAGAATACTAGTGAACAGATGGACGATACGATTGATGATACATAGGACGAGCAGTTGGATCGTTTGATGGGTGATACATTTGACGATGCGCAATGCAATGACTTAGACGATATAGTTTATGATGAACATGATAATGATGCAGATCCCCCAGTTATAGATGACGAAATTAAGAGAAAGAAAACTAGAGGACCTACTAGAATGCATGAGATCACTTGTGCATGCAGTGAAGTTCATAGGAGAGTGGTGCAATACAATGAGAATGGTCAGCCATTTGGGTGCAATGTGTAAGCACTGACTTGCAATATCCAGTGTTGGGGAGAGCAAATGCGTTTGGGGTTATGCGTGGCTAAAAGAAAGAGTGGCCGAGACGTAGCTAGTAAGGGGTGGAAGTTGGTTAAGTATTGGCCAAAGCCATGCGTTGATGAAGAAGTGGAAGTTGAATTACTTTGAGAAATCATGCGTTGTTGAGTAAATCGCAAAGGGGTTGTGAGTTGAAGTGGTTGTCGCATCGTAGGATAAATGATTATTGGTGGGGGAAAGAAATATACTTGAACTATGCATTGAAGATGCCACCATGCGTCGAAGACAGCCATATGCTGGAGCCACATTGCGTCCAAGACAGAATGGTCTAGATGCGATGAAGCTAGTGTGTGTAAGACTGTGTGTATGCGTCGGAGGTAGGAGGCACCAAGAACACTATGTGCTGAGAATGATTGGTGCTGAAGGCGCTGCGTCGAGGAGAAGATCAGCGCCAGCCTACGGATGGGTAAGTCGGCATTATCATCTCGGTACTTGTGATGCATAAGTCGGCAGTATATATAGGTGAGTTTAATCATTTTAAGACATTTCAAGAACTTAAGTCGGTCCCATCTTTCAGAGAAACCACAAAGGAAAGTAGAGGAAGGTGTTCTTATAGTTTCGGGCGAAATTCCACTCGTTTTGGTGCCAAAATCAGAAATGAAACAGAAGATTGATTTGCAGACGCACCGATTGAGCAGTGGTTGATGTTTTGAGTAGAACGACTCGAGGAAGCCGAGTTTAGAGTTGAAATTTTGGGGTTAGTAAGTTAACATAATTCCTAACAAGTCTTATGAAGGATGGTTAAGCTGAAAGTGAAGTTAATCATATGAATTTCTAGATAAAAGCAGCAGCAACAGAACTGTTATGCAAACTGGAGCAATGCGAAGTAATTCTGGCATAACTGAAGAACGATAAAGAGTTAAGCCTTGAGATTTTGAGGTAAGCTGTGGGACTTGATTCCTTACAAGTTTGTAGAAGGGAAGAAGTCCTAATATGGGTTGGAAATGCATTTTTAATAGGGGTCAAACAGAGAGGTTAAGGCTGTAGTAGTCAGCCCTGTTAAGTAGAAGTTAAGGCTCAACCGTCGGTATATCAGCAAGAGTGAGCTACCCACAAAGTGTTCATTGAATTAAAGGCTAGCAGAAGGGTAAGGAACGGCTAGTAGTAATAGCCTTAGTGCTTAAAGCTTGAAAATGAACTAATGGGAGCCTGACCGTACGATGAACTATAAGCATTGTGCATATGTTGAGTTATTGTTGATGTTTTGATGAATAGAAAAGAAGTGTAACAAAGGAAAATGTTTGTTTCAGGCCAAGAGGAGATAGGAAAGGCTTATAATCCATTCAAGGCCTAGAAAGAGTTGTGAATGACACTTTTCTTACCCTAAGCAATCTTTGTTATATATGTTAGTTCGGTTTTCCAATGGAATACGATTTTGTGATCAAATGATTTATGAAGCATACTTTATGTTCTTAAAGTTATTGCAAAGTATGTTTATGAAATGTTATTGATGAAATATAGTTGCCCTGAGTTCTTATAAATGATTGCATACGATTTGTTTGTATAAAGTGTTACTTCTTAAATGAAAAACGTTGAAGAGGAGGCTCAGTGCTGATGGACTTGAGAAGGCACGTGAGTTTCCCCGGGACCCAGTACTGAGGGACATGAGAAGGTACTTGGGGCAACCCGCCATGTTCCTATGTGCACATAGAGGTTATATGCTGGTGCGTTGAGTCTTGCTCCGCATCGAGCCTTATATGTTTTCGACGTTGGGGTGTTGAGTTTTGCTCCACTTCAACTAAGGGAAAAGTATTGCACCTCAATTGTTTTCTTATGATTTGTTGAAAATCCTGTATGAACTGATAAGGGCAATTAAGTTTGTTTTAACTAATGTATTTGGAAGCAATTGCATGTTTTATGTTGATGTTGAACTCAGTTTTACCACTGATGATTTCCGAACAAAATGGTTTGTTAAAATGGTCACTCACTGGGCCTTTAGCTCATGTTTTCAATGTTTTCTTTTCCCCTCCAGGTAGCAAGGATGTTCCAGGTGCTTTGCCTACTCCAACTCGCCCTGCTTAAGCTTGGAGATTCAGAAAAACCTGACTTGTGGATGTGTTGTTGTATGTTAAACCTTTATTAGATGGCATGTAGATATATGCGTATAATTGTAAGAGATTGAACCATGGATTGTAATAGAACATATGAATGAGTTGAAGAAGTGGTTTGACTTGTTTATACTTTCCTATACGTGATATTTAAATATCTTAGAATGTGAAATTTATTGTGAATAGTTCAGGATGTGTGTGAAGGGATGGATGGTATGCGTCTTAAAAGGGGTGATGTCTACTATCCTCACGTCCCCTTTCAGGTTAAGTAGGTGAACTTTGGAGGGGGTGTGACAAGTTGGTATCAGAGCGAAAGAGTCTTGGGAATAGGATCATGCATTATAGTGTAGGAGCATGTAATTGTTTAGCCAATAGTAACATTGTGTTATCATATAGGAAAACATGCCACCTCGAAGCAGGCGAGTTAGGCAATCAGCGACCGAAACTCCTCAGGCTACTGGAGATCGAGGGAATATGTCAGAGGGTGAATCTAGTCATCCTTGAGTTGAAGTTAATGCTTAGGAACAAATATTTACCAGAATGGCAGAGAGATTAGTTGCAGGCATAGGATCAGTACAATCAGATCTTGAAAAGAAGTATAGCATTGAAAGATTGAAAGCCTTAGGTGCCACTACCTTTGAAGGCAATGTAGACCTTGCTGAAGCAGAGTCATGGTTGAACTTACTGGAGAAATGCTATCGTGCAATGCGGTGTCCTGATGTTAGAAAGGTAGAGTTAGCAGTATTTTTGCTCTAGAAAGGGGCAGAAGATTGGTGGAAAATGGTAGAAAGCAGGAAAAGAGACATCGAAGGAATAGACTGGAACGAGTTTAAAAAGGCGTTCCAAGAAAAGTATTGTTCAAGATCGTTCCGAGATGCTAAACGGAATGAGTTTCTGAGGTTGATACAAGGATCCATGTCAGTAGCAGAATATGAGAAGAGGTATACAGAATTATCTAAATATGCCATGACGATTGTTGCAGATGAGCATGATAGATGCAAGAGGTTCGAAGAAGGGTTACGAGAGGAGATACGTACTCCTGTAACTGCTAGTACTGAATGGACAGATTTCTCCAAACTCGTAGAGGCAGCTATGCGAGTTGAAAGGAGTTTAATGGAAAAGAGAATGGAACGTGAGTCAGCAAGAGGTGGACGTGCGATTCCTTCCTTCAACCCTACTCAGGGACAGTCTGGTAGGAGATTTGTACCAGGCGTAATTGGTGGAAGAAATTTCAAAGTCAGATCGAATGAGCAAGGTAAAAGTAATTCCAAGGGTGGTAATGGAGGAGGTGCACGGAGACAAGGACCGAGGAACTTTAGTGGACCAGCTCAGTCAGTGGAGAGCTCTCAAAGTGGACAACCTGGTGAGTCCACAGCTAGTTCCATGAGGAAGCCGTTATGTCCTACCTGCGGGAAACACCATTGGGACAATGTAAGGGCAATGTATGTTATCATTGTGGACAAGAAGGTCATTATAAACGAGAATGCCCCCAGTTGATGCAAGAGGTCAAAGCTGAACAGAGAACGGGTTCTAATACTGCTAATCAACCACAAAGACCTGCACTAATTACTGATGAAGGAGCTAGTGGATCAAGACAAAAGGGAGTCACAGGTCGCCCTAGACAGCAAGGGAAAGTCTTTGCTATGACTCAACAAGAAGCAGACGAGACTCCTAATGTTGTTACTGGTACAATTCCTATTTGTCATACTTCTGCTCATATTTTAATAGATCCTGGTGCTTCTCATTCCTTTGTTGCTAAAATGTTTACTGTAAATATGGATATTGAATTAGAATTTTTGTATGAAGAACTACATGTATATACTCCTGTTGGTGATGTGCTTGTGACTAATGGAGTATATAGAGATTGTGAAGTTGAAATTAATGGTGTAACCATGCCAGACAACTTAATTCCCTTAGATATTCAAGAGTTTGATGTTATATTGGGAATGGATTTCCTGTCTAGATACCGAGCTACCATAGATTGCTTCCAGAAGGAAGTTGTGTTTAAAGGAGTTGAAGGAAATGAAGTTACCTTTAGAGGAGACAGGAAAATACTTCCTACTTGCGTGATATCAGCAGTTAAGGCAAAGAAGTTGTTAAGCAAGGGATATTCAGCATACCTTGCTTATGTGATTGATACTCAGGGCAGTAGGTTGAAACCAGAGGATATTCCAGTGGTCAGTGAATTCCTGGACGTGTTTCCTGAAGAACTGCCTGGTTTACCGCCTAATAGAGAGATAGAATTTTCTATTGATCTGATTCCCGGAACCGCACCAATTTCGCAAACTCCATATAGAATGGCACCGAAAGAATTGAAGGAATTGAAAGTACAGTTGAGGAACTGATTGATAAAGGGTATGTACGACCCAGTGTGTCACCGTGGGGAGCACCCGTATTGTTTGTAAAGAAGAAGGATGGCACACTTAGATTATGCATTGATTACCTCCAGTTGAACAAGGTAACGATACGTAATAAGTATTCATTGCCTCGCATTGATGATTTATTTGATCAACTTAAAGGTGCTTCATTGTTTTCCAAGATTGATTTACGATCTGGATATCATCAGGTAAAGATTAAAAAGACAGATATTCCAAAGACTGCTTTTAGAACTAGGTATGGACATTATGAGTTTCTAGTAATGCCTTTTGGATTGACTAATGCTCCAGCGGTATTCATGGATCTTATGAATCGGATATTCCATCCATACCTTGATCAGTTTGTGGTAGTATTTATTGATGATATCCTGGTATATTCGAAGAACAGGGAGAAGCATATGGAACATCCCCGAATAGTATTACAGACATTGCGTGCTAAGAAGTTGTATGCTAAATTCAGTAAATGTGAATTCTGGCTGGACCGTGTTATATTTTTAGGACATGTGGTGTCAGCAGAAGGGGTAAGTGTAGATCCACAAAAGATCGAAGCTATAGTTGACTGGGAACGACCTACAAATGTAACGGAAGTTCGTAGTTTTCTTGGATTAGCAGGTTGTTATCGTCGATTTGTGGAAGGATTTTCGAAAATAGCATTACCCTTATCAAGTTTGACTAAAAAGGCAACCAAATTTGAATGGACTAGTGAATGTGAACAGAGTTTTCAGAAGTTGAAAGGAAAAACTAGTGACAGCCCCAGTATTGTCGTTGCCTACACCAGGAATGGAGTTTGAGATTTACTGTGATGCGTCACGTCAAAGATTAGGTCGTGTACTTATGCAGGAAGGAAAAGTGACTGCTTATGCGTCGAGGCAACTGAAGAAGCATGAGAGTAACTACCCGACGCATGACTTAGAACTGGCAGCAGTCATATTAGCTCTGAAAATTTGGAGACACTATTTGTATGGGGAAAAATGTCGTATATTAACTGATCACAAAGCTTGAAGTATATTTTTTATCGGAAGGAATTGAACTTACGGCAGAGAAGATGGATGGAATTGATTAAAGACTATGATTGTTTGATAGAGTACCATCCCAAAAAGGCTAATGTTGTAGCCGACGCATTGAGTAGAAAGTTAAGGCAATCCAAGGCGTTATTGAACACTGTTAGTGCAGAATTGACAAAAGAGTTTAAATGCTCGACTGCGTCTCTATCAGTAGACGACTTAGGAGTTTTGTTTGCACATTTCCATTTGAGACCTACTTTAATAGAAGAGATTGTGAATAAACAAATGCAAGATGATGTACTTAGGAAAATAATGGAAGAAGTGAATCTTAAGAAAAGGATGGATTTTGATGTAAGAATTGATGAAGCTTTAATAAAACAAGGAAGACTATGCGTCCCTAATGATGCGTTATTGAAGAATGCCATTCTTGAAGAAGCTCATAGTTCTGCATATGCAATGCATCCTGGTAGTACAAAAATGTACAGGACTTTGAGGGAATATTACTGGTGGCTAGGTATGAAACGAGAAATTGCTGAATGCGTAGCAAGATGTTTGATATGCCAGCAAGTTAAACCAGAAAGACAAAGACCTGGTGGACTTTTAAAACCGCTTCCTGTACCTGAGTGGAAATGGGAGCATATTACAATGGACTTTTTATTTGGTCTTCCAAAAACCTCTAATGGATATGATGGAATATGGGTGATAGTAGACAGACTTACTAAAACTGCACGATTCCTACCCATTAAAGAGACTTTCACCTTGGATAAACTAGCTAAACTGTATGTTGATAGAGTGGTGAGTCAGTATGGAGCTCCCGTATCTATTGTTTCTGATAGGGATCCAAGGTTTACATCTAAGTTTTGGCCAAGCTTGCAGCAAGCGTTGGGTACTAAACTTAAGTTTAGTACAGCTTTTCATCCCCAAACAGATGGGCAATCAGAAAGAACAATTCAAACTTTAGAGGATATGCTACGTGCCTGTGCGTTGCAATTTAAAGGAAGCTGGGATACTCAGCTACCTTTAATGGAATTTACTTACAATAATAGCTACCATTCTAGTATTGGAATGACACCTTATGAGGCGTTGTATGGCAGGCGATGCAGAACTCCCATATGTTGGGGTAAAGTAGGAGAACGGAAATTGATAGGACCAGAAGTAGTCCAAATTACATCAGAAAACGTGAAATTCATAAGAGAAAAGTTAAAGACTGCACAAGATCGACAGAAAAGTTATGCTGATAAGAGGCGTCGAGATTTAGAATTCCAAGTTGGTGACAAGGTTTTCTTGAAGCTATCACCTTGAAAAGGAATATTAAGATTTGGAAGGAAAGGAAAATTGAGTCCAAGATATATTGGACCTTATGAAATTTTGGAACGCATAGGACCTTCGGCCTACCGGCTAGCATTACCTATGGAGTTGTCTAAGGTACATGATGTATTTCATGTTTCTTTACTGAGCAAATATATTCCAAACCCCACTCATGTCCTAGAAGCTCAACCTATCCAAGTAAATGAAGATTTATCTTATGAAGAAGAACCTGTGCAAATTCTTGACCGCAAGGAACAAGTATTGAGAACAAAAACCATACCACTTGTTAAGGTTCTATGGAGAAATCATCAAATAGAGGAGGCGACATGGGAAAGTGAAGATCAAATGAAAACTAAGTATCCTCATCTTTTCTTACATGACCCTAGTTGAATTTCGAGGACGAAATTCTTTAAAAACGGGTAAAGAATTGTAAGCACTGACTTGCAATATCCAGCATTGGGGAGAGCAAATGCGTTTGGGGTTATGCGTGGCTAGAAGAAAGAGTGGCTGAGAAGTAGCTAGTAAGGGGTGAAAGTTGGTTAAGTATTGGCCAAAGCCATGCATTGATGAAGAAGTGGAAGTTGAATTACTTTGAGAAATCATGCGTTGTTGAGTAAATTGCAAAGGGGTTGTGAGTTGAAGTGGTCGTCGCATCGTAGGATAAATGATTATTGGTGGGGGAAAGAAATATACTTGAGCTATGCGTTGAAGACGCCACCATGCGTCGAAGACAGCCATGCGCTGGAGCAACATTGCGTCCAAGACAGAATGGTCTAGATGCGATGAAACTAGTGTGTGTAAGACTGTGTGTATGCGTCGGAGGTAGAAGGCGTCGAGAACACTATGCACTGAGAATGATTAGTGCTGAAGGCGCTGAAGGAGAATTCAGACATGAGTGCCCTGCGTCGAGGAAAAGATCAGCGCCAGCCTACGGATGGGTAAGCGGCATTATCATCTCGGTACTTGTGATGCATACGTCGGCAGTATATATAGGTGAGTTTAATCATTTTCAGACATTTTAAGAACTTAAGTCGGTCCCATCTTTCAGAAAAACCACAAAAGAAAGTAGAGGAAGGTGTTCTTATAGTTTTGGGCGAAATTCCACTCGTTTTGGTGCCAAAATCATAAATGAAACAGAAGATTGATTTGCAGACGCACCGATTGAGCAGTGGTCGATGTTTGGAGTAGAACGACTTGAGGAAGCCGAGTTTAGAGTTGAAATTTTGGGGTTAGTAAGTTAACATAATTTCTAACAAGTCTTATGAAGGATGGTTAAGCTGAAAGTGAAGTTAATCATATGAATTTCTGGGTAAAAGCAGCAGCAACAGAACTGTTATGCAAACTGGAGCAACGCGAAATAATTCTGGCATAACTGAAGAACGATAAAGAGTTAAGCCTTGAGATTTTGAGGTAAGCTGTGGGACTTGATTCCTTACAAGTTTGTAGAAGGGAAGAAGTCCTAATATGGGTTGGAAATGCATTTTTAACAGGGGTCAAACAGAGAGGTTAAGGCTGTAGTAGTCAGCCCTGTTAAGTAGAAGTTAAGGCTCAACCGTCGGTATATCAGCAAGAGTGAGCTACCCACGAAGTGTTCATTGAATTAAAGGCTAGCAGAAGGGTAAAGAACGGCTAGTAGTAATAGCCTTAGTGCTTAAAGCTTGAAAATGAACTAATGGGAGCCTGACCGTACGATGAACTATAAGCATTGTGCATATGTTGAGTTATTGTTGATGTTTTGATGAATAGAAAAGAAGTGTAACAAAGGAAAATGTTTGTTTCAGGCCAAGAGGAGATAGGAAAGGCTTATAACCCATTCAAGGCCTAGAAAGAGTTGTGAATGACACTTTTCTTACCCTAAAGCAATCTTTGTTATATATGTTAGTTCGGTTTTCCAATGGAATACGATTTTGTGATCAAATGATTTATGAAGCATACTTTATGTTCTTAAAGTTATTGAAAAGTATGTTTATGAAATGTTATTGATGAAATATAGTTTCCCTGAGTTCTTATAAATGATTGCATACGATTTGTTTGTATAAAGTGTTACTTCTTAAAAGAAAAACGTTTAAGAGGAGGCTCATTGTTGATGGACTTGAGAAGGCACGTGAGTTTCCCCGGAACCCAGTACTAAGGGACATGAGAAGGTACTTGGGCAACCCGCCATGTTCCTATGTGCACATAGAGGTTATATGCTGGTGCGTTGAGTCTTGCTCCGCATCGAGCCTTATATGTTTTCGACGTTGGGGTGTTGAGTTTTGCTTCACTTCAACTAAGGGAAAAGTATTGCACCTCAACTGTTTTCTTATGATTTGTTGAAAATCCTGTATGAATTGATAAGGGCAATTAAGTTTGTTTTAACTAATGTATTTGGAAGCAATTGCATGTTTTATGTTGATGTTGAACTCAGTTTTACCACTGATGATTTCCTAACAAAATGGTTTGTTAAAATGGTCACTCACTGGGCCTTTAGCTCATGTTTTCAATGTTTTCTTTCCCCTCCAGGTAGCAAGGACGTTCCAGGTGCTTTGCCTACTCCAACTCGCCCTGCTTAAGCTTCGAGATTCAGAAAAACCTAACTTGTGGATGTGTTGTTGTATGTTAAACCTTTATTAGATGGCATGTAGATATATGCGTATAATTGTAAGAGATTGAACCATGGATTGTAATAGAACATATGAATGAGTTGAAGAAGTGGTTTGACTTGTTTATACTTTCCTATACGTGATATTTAAATAACTTAGAATGTGAAATTTATTGTGAATAGTTCAGGATGTGTGTGAAGGGATGGATGGTATGCGTCTTAAAAGGGGTGATGTCTACTATCCTCACGTCCCCTTTCAGGTTAAGTAGGTGAACTTGGGAGGGGGTGTGACACAATGCAATAAAAATGAAAAGTTTCATAGGAACGTCCGTCTGATCCCATGTTCCAATTACATACAATAGTTGGAAAGCAGTGCCATTCGAGATAAAAGAAAAGATTTGGGACCTCATTCAGGTATACACATAGGCTGCAAATGGTATTTAGATTTTGTTTGCTTTCATTAACATATAACATTTGGTGTGGATTCGTAGGGTGGATTTGTTGTTGACCATAGATCGAAGAAGAATCTCATGAAACTACGGGCTTCTGTTTCCATCAATTCAGATATGCTTTGACTACAAAGTATATAAGGCCATTTAAGGATGATCTGGAGAAATTAAAATGTCCCCCGATTGAGTATTCCCATATTGAACAAGAACATTGGATGCGTTTGTCAGTTTTCGGCTTAAGGAAGAGTTCCAAGTAAGTATTGTTGTTTGAAACATTCAAACTTTGTATTCACTATGACATTTTATTATGTAATTTTATGAAGGTGGTCAATAGTAAGAACCGAGAAAAGAGGAAAAAACATATGTATAATCATCGAATGTCACGGAAGGGGTATGTTAATCTTTCGAAAGAGTTGGTAAGATACTAATTCATTCGTATTTATTTTTTTATACGGCCTATGTATTATATTTGAATCCATATTCATGTGTGATGGTTTGTTATTGGTGCAGAAGAAGTCGTTACCAAATGAATATGTAACTAAGCGATGCGTTTTCTGGAAAAGGGCTCCGATGGATCGAGATGGAAAAATTCCAGACAAGTAAACACAAGAAGTGGTGGATCGTATAGTAAGTATTTGTTGACTACCTATTTTTGTTTGCATTATGCTTAAATATTGATTTTTTTTTTCAATAGGATGAAATGTTGGTCACTCATAATGTCGAAAGTGACAACACATCTACGGGTGGAGATATCCTATCACAAGCGTTGGGGAGCAAAGATCCTCCAGGAGTAGTTAGAGGATTGGGTAAGTTTATCATGCCCAGTAAATATTTTCATACACCAAAACAAGTGAAGAAGGAAGACAAAGTTACATTTGATGCGGATGAGAAGGCGAAGATGATTGCACGTATAAAAGAGTTGGAAGAACTTATAAAACAAAAAAGGATAGCCAAATATTCAAACAAGGATGGTTCTTCAGAAGATATTAAAGAACGAGATGGTGAACTTGTTTCCAACAATAAAAAGGTCAAATGTGGCATCTATTCATCCTATTTAGTGTGTTAGTGTAGATGTTAAATATTTAATGTGATTGCCTTTTTTTATAAGTGAAGAAAGGATTATTGGACCAAAATAAGACTTCACAAAGAGGAAAAAAGGATGGTTCTTGTCACACCCCCTCCCAAGTTCACCTACTTAACCTATAAGGGGACGTGAGGATAGTATACATCACCCCTTTTGTGATGCATACCATCAATCCCTTCACACACATCCTGAACTATTCACAATAAATTTCACATTCTAAGACATTTAAATATCACATTTGGGAAAGTATAAACAAGTCAAACCACTTCTTCAACTCATTCATATGTTCTATTACAATCCATGGTTCAGTCTCTAACAATTATACACGTATATCTACATGTCATCTTATAGAGGTTTAACATACAACAACACTTCCACAAGTCAGGTTTTTCTGAATCTCGAAGCTTAAGCAGGGCGAGTTGGAGTAGGCAAAGCACCTGGAACGTCCTTGCTACCTGGAGGGGAAAGAAAACATTGAAAACATGAGCTAAAGGCCCAGTGAGTGACCATTTTAACAAACCATTTTGTTCGGAAATCATCAGTGGTAAAACTGAGTTCAACATCAACATAAAACATGCAATTGCTTCCAAATACATTAGTTAAAACAAACTTAATTGCCCTTATCAATTCATACAGGATTTTCAACAAATCATAAGAAAACAGTTGAAGTGCAATACTTTTCCCTTAGTTGAAGTGAAACAAAACTCAACACCCTAACGTTGAAAACATATAAGGCTCGATGCGGAGCAAAACTCAACGCACCAGCATATAACCTCTATGTGCACATAGGAACATGGCGGGTTGCCCAAGTACCTTCTCATGTCCCTCAGTACTAGGTCCCGGGGAAACTCACGTGCCTTCTCAAGTCCATCAGCACTGAGCCTCCTCTTCAACGTTTTTCATTTAAGAACACTTTATACAAACAAATCGTATGCAATCATTTATAAGAACTCAAGGCAACTATATTTCATCAATAACATTTCATAAACATACTTTTCAATAACTTTAAGAACATAAAGTATGCTTCATAAATCATTTGATCACAAAATCGTATTCCATTGGAAAACCGAACTAACATATATAACAAAGATTGCTTTAGGGTAAGAAAAGTGTCACTCACAACTCTTTCTAGGCCTTGAATGGGTTATAAGCCTTTCCTATCTCCTCTTGGCCTGAAACAAACATTTTCCTTTGTTACACTTCTTTTCTATTCATCAAAACATAAACAATAACTCAACATATGCACAATGCTTATAGTTCATCGTACGGTCAGGCTCCCATTAGTTCATTCTCAAGCTTTAAGCACTAAGGCTATTACTACTAGCCGCTCCTTACCCTTCTGTTAGCCTTTAATTCAATGAACACTTCGTGGGTAGCTCACTCTTGCTGATATACCGACGGTTGAGCCTTAACTTCTACTTAACTTGGCTGACTACTACAGCTTAACCTCTCTGTTTAACCCCTGTTAAAAATGCATTTTCAACCCATATTAGGACTTCTTCCCTTCTACAAACTTGTAAGGAATCAAGTCCCACAGCTTACCTCAAAATCTCAAGGCTTAACTCTTTATCGTTCTTCAGTTATGCCAGAATTATTTCGTGTTGCTCCAGTTTGCATAACAGTTCTGTTGCTGCTGTTTTTACCAAGAAATTCATATGATTAACTTCACTTTCAGCTTAACCATCCTTCATAAGACTTGTTAGGAATTATGTTAACTTACTAACCTCAAAATATCAGCTCTGAACTCGGCTTCCTCGAGTCGTTCTACTCCAAACATCGACCACTGTTCAATCTGTGCGTCTGCAAATCAAACTTCTGTTTCAGTTCTGATTTTGGCACCAAAACGAGTGGAATTTTGCCCAAAACTATAAGAACACCTTCCTCTACTTTCCTTTGTGGTTTCTCTGAAAGATGGGACCGACTTAAGTTCTTGAAATGTCTGAAAATGATTAAACTCACCTATATATACTGCCGACTTATGCATCACAAGTACCGAGATGATAATGCCGACTTACCCATCCGTAGGCTGGCGCTGATCTTCTCCTCGACGCAGGGCGCTCATGTCTGAATTCTCCTTCAGCGCCTTCAGCACTAATCATTCTCAGTGCATAGTGTTCTAGGCGCCTCCTACCTCCGATGCATACACACAGTCTTACACACACTAGCTTCATCGCATCTAGACCATTCTGTCTTGGACGCAATGTTGCTCCAGCGCATGGCTGTCTTCGACGCATGGTGGCGTCTTCAACGCATAGCTCAAGTATATTTCTTTCCCCCACCAATAATCATTTATCCTACGATGCGACGACCACTTCAACTCTAAACCCCTTTGCTATTCACTCAACAACGCATGATTTCTCAAAGTAATTCAACTTCCACTTCTTCATCAACGCATGGCTTTGGCCAATACTTAACCAACTTTCACCCCTTACTAGCTACTTCTCGGCCACTCTTTCTTCTAGCCACGCATAACCCCAAACGCATTGCTCTCCCCAACGCTGGATATTGCAAGTCAATGCTTACAGTTCTCCAAGTGATATTGAAGAAAGGGGTGAAGCAGAAAAGAAGAATGAGCAGGTTAATGTGTTTCAATTTATCTTCTAAGTAGTTTTTCATAATCTTCACAATAACAATTCATCCGATACTGAAATTTTTTAATCTAGGCGAAGGCAAAATTGTTGAAACACACAAGGAGTTCTCAATATGTTGAAGTGAAAGATGAAAAAGAAAAGGTTTTATGTTTGTCTTATAGCTCTTTACTTGGTTGTAATATGCATTGACAATAATATATGTAATGTATGTTTATTTATTCGCTATAGGTGGATGAACGTAAACAACATAACTCAAGCCAATCTGTCGTCCCAAAGCCCATTAAGGTAAGTTTTTCATGTTAATTTAGTATATATTCTACATAATATACGTTAGTAAATATTAATAGTTACTTTTCAACTTACCCATGGTAGGATTGAACTTCTTGTTTGTTGGCAATCGAATCTAAAAATAACGTCGTCGGAGCGGGGACTATATTTGACTATGACATTAATAGTGATAAAGTGAAGGTTTCAGTTGACGTAGTTGTGCATGATGATTGTTCTGTCCCAATACCAACAAAGGCAGAAGAAAATATGTTATCTCAAGAAGTAGGCTCACACTTGCTATGGCCAGGAGATCTTGTAATAATTGACAATGAAAAGGTAACATTTTCTATCCTTGTTGGTTTTTATTCTATATAAGTAATTTATTCTAATGTTACACCATTTGTTAATAGGAGGAGGGAAAAAATTCAAATAAAAGTTTAGGAGTTCTATCAATGACACCCATTCAAAGTTCACTAGGTGTTTTACGCTGTTTACTTCGTGAACTTGAATATATTGGATCATCAATTCAAATCACTGTACCAATAGAAGTATTTGGAATCCAACACAAGTGTTGCATTTTGGTTGAGGTCTTACGAGATTTTTGTCATATGCGCCCAATATGCACTCCTTGTCTTGATGTATATATGATGTAAGTAATCTTAATATATCATGGTTTAGTATTAAAATTTATATATTGAGTACTGTATGAAGTTTAATTAATTTATAGGTACTTATACAAACTAATGGAGAAATCGAAGACTTTGAGTTTGTATAAGTTTTTAGATGCTGGTTTCATCTCAATGTCAACCAACAAAAAATCTCGAGCTCGATTGTTGTCCTCGAGAATGACAGGATTGGATAATCAACTTCTCATCTTCCCTTACAATTTTGGCTATGTTGTACGAAATGCATTATACAATATTTTGTGCACTGTATAATTTTTTTTTATGATTCTTTAAATTTGTAGGAATTATTGGACTTCGATCATTATTGATCATTCAAAAAATAGCATATTCTGGATGGAAAAAATACGACTCGACCAAGATATCATTAATGTGATAGGCATGTACGTATGTTAGCTCGCATGTCATAAGTTTAACTAATATGAATAGATAAAGAAACATGTTACATTTAAAGTCATTTGTAGGTCTTTCAAGATTGTAGACCCCAAGAAGAAAAAGCTCAATTGGAAATCAATTAAGGTATGTTATTTCATACATAACATAGTTTATCCAATAAACATGTACAAAATTGACTTAACTTGTGTTTTGCGTTTTATACAAACAGTGCCCTATGCAATCAGGTGTGGTCGAACGTGGATATTATGTCATGCGATACATACGTGAGATAATATTATCAAGAACCACATCAATTTTAGATATAGTACATATATAAATTCATACAAATTTAAGTTACGTATTTAGTTCTTCAAGTTTATTTGGATTTCGTTGTTTATAGATGAAGGGTGTGCCACCTACATACTCACAAGATGACATTGACGTGGTACGAATTGAGTGGGTAGAGTATGTCGGATCGCACATGTTCTTCGCATAGGATTTGTGTCAGTAACAGTTGTTGGAGTATGGAGAAAACAAACTTTTTTTTGTGGATGGAGTATTTATATTTTGTTACTCAATATAGAATGGAACGCATTTGCGAGATACTTTTTGTGGAATTAAAGCATGAATTAAACTGATATGGGTATGATTGTTAAATGTCATCGTTTTTTTTTTTTTGAGGTATTGTAGAATTGTGATGTGTTTGATCTGTTATATAACTCCATTACTAGTTTTATATTAACATTGGTCTTTTTTGTTTGAAAAGGGTTGGTATGACACATGATATTGTCTATGATTGGATAACATGATAAATGATTTTTTGCCATCGCAGCGGAGAAAAAACTTTAAAGAATGATTGTTAGTAAAAAGGTAAAAAGGGGTGTTAGAAGTGTATTAATTGTTGGATTTGTAATATGTTGAATTTCTGATTAAACTTTATAATTTTGGTTGACTCTTACTCTTTTATATTTATCTTATTTGTAGTTCGTATTTTAATATTTTGAGAACAATGTTATATGGAAGAAGTAGGTCGGAGGAAGAAGTTTTGAAGTTGCAATATTTTTTGGTGCCTAAGAGGTATATATCATATAACCTATAATTACATGTTTCTTTGAATTGGTTTATGTTGTTAAGACCTCAGTTCAAATGTTGGCTCACATTACTAGATTTAGGTAGGCTTAATTTCTTCTAATAGTTATTAGAATTCTTTCCAAATAGTTATTGGCATTGATTGACTTTGGAAGCGTCTGTGTTGTGGATAGTAACCTAATAGTTATTAGAATCATTTCTAAATAGTTATTTGCATTGATTGACGTTGGAAGTGTCTATGTTGTGGATAGTAAGACTAATGTGAGTATTTAAATTATACATTTGTTTTGCTCCTACTGTATTATGTTTCGCTTGTCCCCCCCCCCCTCCCCCTCTTCCTCCTCCTAAACGAAGCAGTTTTTCAATTAACCCTTATTCTTTCTAGTACAGTAGTGTATAAGTTAAATTTAGAGGTTCTTTATGTTATTAAGATTGAAAAGTGAGATTATAATGTGATTTTGAGCCTATTTACGTGACTATATTGTGATTCTATGCCTAATTTTTGTTTGAAAGTGTTCATCAAAGCTTACTTGTATGACCAAAGTGGGGTTTTCAGTATAAATGTACATAACAGAATTATATTGTCACAGTATAATCAACATATATATAACCTGCATATTGTTATTATTGTTAACCTTTATATATTGAGTCAAATTCTAAAATGAATGTTTTTTTTTTTTTTTGGAAGGTTCCTAGACAATGCAATTGAAGCAAGGAAACCCACCAACCAAGATATTTAAATAGGTGTTGTATATATATATATTTTTTTTTTGTTGAAATGCCAACATTTAGTTGTAAATACTGAATTTGTAAATGACGTACCAAGAATTTGATTACTAGTGTTGTTATTAGTTTCCTTGTATTAACGATAGAAACTAATTATTATATATGAAAGTTACATTTTATGTTTGTGTACATATTTTGTGTTGAAACTGAAGGAAACACAGGTGTAATAACATGTATGAAACACAGGTGTAATAACGTGTATCATGGTAATGGTTTCTTTCATATCTGACAAAAGTCATGGGATGTAATTTTATGACAGTAGAATATTATCATCTAGTAGACTTTTATGACTACAAATAAGTGACAATGTATGTAATCCAATGACCTTTAAAGAATGTCATAATTAAGGTATTATTGACACGTTAAATGTGTCATTATTTGTTGTTCGATGACAGAATTTCGATATCAAGATAACACTTTATTTTGACAGAAAAAAGTCAACATTTTCATTATTCAATGACTGTAGAAAATTGTCACCAAATACAGTTTCATGACTTATAATGAATGTCAATATATATTATTATTGACTGTGTATAAAAGTCATGAAACTATCATAGATAACTGATTTCTCAAGTGTCATCTATATACTTTAGATGATGGGCGATTAAATGACTAAAAAAAAAGTCAAGAAATGTCGTAATGACTATTTTTTAGAGTCATAGAAGCCTATTTTTGTTGTAGTGGTTGCATATCTAATGACAGACATTAATTATCTCAGACATTTAAAAGCTAAATATTTAAATCTCAGATATTAATGTTTATACCCATAAAAACAATATTGGGTACCCAAAAAGAGTGAAAAATGGAGGATAGTAAAGCATGAATAAGCGAATAAGAGAGATGTGAGACAAATATGATTTTCAAAGTATTTTAATTTTACATAGAGGCAAAAGGTGAACAACAAAGAATTTGAAAATGTTAACTTTCTTAAAAAAAAAAAAAAAAAGGCACTTCAACAGTGACATGGTAGTGAAATTGTATAAAGGAAATACAAATACTCTGACTTGTTACATATTTGAGTAGAAGGAATTTGCATGACTTAAATGGTAGAAGAGAATCCTGGAAGAAAGCTTTTGAAATAAATTGACATCACGCGCAAAATTTATTTTTCTTAGATGATGGGAGACTATGTCGTCTGGGTTTTTTTTTTTTTTTAAAAAAAAATTTGTATAAGAGAAAGATTTAAAATTTAAGCAAGATTTTAATTAAAACAACAGGGAAGAAAAAAAAAAAAATTTGAAAATGTTAACTTTCTTAAAAAAAAAAAAAATGCACTTCAACAGTGACATGGTAGTGAAATTGTATAAAGGAAATACAAATACTCTGACTTGTTACATATTTGAGTAGAAGGAATTTGCATGACTTAAATGGTAGAAGAGAATCCTGGAAGAAAGCTTTTGAAATAAATTGACATCACGCGCAAAATTTATTTTTCTTAGATGATGGGAGACTATGTCGTCTGGGTTTTTTTTTTTTTTTTTTGGGTGTTGAGCTAAGTTCTAAAGTATGGAGTTTGGAAGTTTGTGTTTGAGGTATAGAGTTGTTTAGTTGGAGTTTCTCCATAAATATGCAAAAGAAAAAGGAAAAGATGAATTTCTCGATAAATGTTCAAATTTTAATAATAAACAGTGTTCAAGTTGGTGGAATATTAATAGTTAACATTGACTCATGAAGTCAATGGAGCTCAAACACCTGTGTATTACATGATCATAGTCGACAACTACGAATTCATAATGCAATCAAATATTTGGTACATGTTAACAACATTAACCAACCTACAACCAAGACTATTGAAGGCATTCATTCCAAATACAGCGTGTTTTTATGTTTATTTTCCATATTTCATATTTAAATTGAGATGTTTTACTAGCTAGATTCTATACTATTTTGTAATTCAAGTAGGTTTTTTTTTTAACATGGAGCTCTTACTTTAATATAATATTTTTTATGGGTTATTTTGAACCAATAAAAGGTTAAAGTAAAAGAGTAAAATCAGAAGAGTTACCAAACTCCAAATCATACTCGAGATCAACAAGGAGCAGGTCCAAGAGAGCTCCTTACAATAAGGGAAAGATAATTGGGCCAGAAAGCCCAATTGGCCCATCTTGGTCTTGGAGGCCAAGGCCCAATAAATCCCTTCAAGCCAATCCAGATTGGCACTCTATCCTAGAATTGTTGGGATGTATATCCTAAAGCTTCGTAGTTAATAAGTTATTTGAAATAATGGTTTATTATTTTATATATGCAATTATCCATGAAGGAAAAATCTAAGGTTATTTCATGAGACTTTAAAAATATCTACTAGACATATAAGTGGATCATGTTCAGGTAATAACCTAAAGGATCTATAGTATATGGAAAAGGTCAGGTGCCTTATCCTAGTAACACTATGGGTACGATCCACTTTGTAAATGTTACAATTGTTGTAAAGTGTTACAAAAATGTGATCCAAATCATTCATGTAGAGAAATGGAGTGAAGGTAACCTATACAAATAGTTTGTATAAGACTCGATCACGAAATACTTAATCTCTTTTTGTAACACCGTTAACTGAAGTGATGATTAATATTTCATAAGATAACCAGGTAACTCAATCTCAATCCTCAGTGGATTATGGACTCGTATCTATGAGGGCAGTCCTTTGATTTGTAGGGGCAAGAGTGGCCCAAGTCGCCGACTCAATAAACCTACCATTTTGGGAATTTTTCCAAGTAAGGAGTTGGGAACATATATAGCTACACAAGAAGAAATTCACTCCTTCCCTTCTTTAGAGTATGTAGAGTAGTTCCCTTAAGTATTGATTCCAGGTCTTGGTTTATGGTAGCTACAAAGGGTATCCGCCCTCTCACTGACCGAGAGGGACTTGGTTTATGGTAGGACCATAAACAAATTGTTCATTAAAGGGATTAGTGGTATTTAAGGAGCAAGAGGTAATAAA
This sequence comes from Citrullus colocynthis, assembly GCA_031780015.1. Taxonomy (NCBI): domain Eukaryota; kingdom Viridiplantae; phylum Streptophyta; class Magnoliopsida; order Cucurbitales; family Cucurbitaceae; genus Citrullus; species Citrullus colocynthis. The sequence goes on from QLSR01000253.1 coordinate 745,247, forward strand.
AAGGGTAAAACGTTCATTTGACCTAGTTGTAACTATGAACTACTCATGAAGGATTGATTTATTATAATGGTTAAATCCATGAACGTAGAATATTCTACCGTGCGAAGAGTGCAGTTGTGGGTCTTTAGTGGAGTAACCCACAGTTAATGAATGTTCATTAACATCATTAAAGAATTTAATTAGTTAATGTCGAATCATAGAAGCTTCTAATATGTAGTCCCATTAGATCCCTTTCTAGCTCACAACGAGTAAACAAAGACTATTAGTTTTGAAATAATTTAAATTGTTCAAATTAATTAATTAAATTGTATATGATACAATTAATATAATGTATATTGATACATTATAATATAAAATTAATTTTGAATAAGATTCAAAATTAGATTATATAATAAAAGGAGAAAAAGATATTTGAATATGATTCAAATATTAAAATAATATGAATTATATTCATATTAAAACTATAGGTTAACAATTTAATATGAATGAGATTCATATTAAAAGTATAAGTTAATAAATTGATGTGAATAAGATTCATATTAAAACTATAAGTTATGAGAGAGATGTGTATTTGAATATGATGGAGATGTTCATTTAATTAAATATGAGATATTTAATTAAAGATAAATAAATTTGATTAACTAATTATTATTTAATTTAAATTACTTTAATTTTTTAAATTTAATGTTTAAATAATGTGAGTGGTAAGTTTTTTTTTCTTTTTTTGGTAGAAAAAAACTTACTCTCCTTCCGTTATTTATCTCTCTCTCAAGTTTTTCACAAAAAAGTTATAGTTCTCTATGGAAATTCTCTTTGACAACACCATTTCAATTCCCTTTTCTCTTTCAAAAGTCGGTTCCCACAAACTGGTTCGTGCCAAAAGAATAGTAGGGAAGATCCAATGGTGGAGTCTGTTTTTCTCATTGGAAGATCATTTGCTGTGGAGACCTGTTCGAGAGAAGGAGAAGAGATGTTATTGATCACGAGAAGAAAAAGTTCTTTAAAGGTTAGTTTTCTTCTTCCCTGTAGTTTTAATTAAAAGCGTGCTTAAGTTGTAGATCTACATTGCGAATGTTATTTCTCTATTCTATGTTTTTGAGTTCTAAAACAAAAACCAAAAGCAAGGTGTTTACACACTTTCGCATGAGATTCAATTCCTTTAGGAATATCACTGGTGGCTCGAGTCCAATCCTTGAGCCTCTGATTTTCAAATAGGGAAGGGGATAAAATCCTAACCCTAAAGGGATGAGGAAGGGGATAAAATCCTAACCCTAAAGGGATGAGGAAGACCCCTGAACACTATTATAAATAAAGCATGACAACCCCACTAAATGTAAGTTTGTCTTCTCCCTTAAACTGTTTGCTCTGACCTTTGGGTTGAGATCTGACTTAAGCATTGGAGTGTTTGTGTTAAGCACCACATCGGTGTGTTATTTTTTGTTATTTTGCAAGTAGCCCTTTCCTCGAATTACAAATTTACTTTAACAACCCGATTTCAGGAGGGGGACATGAATGAACCAAGATCATATCTGAACGAGAGGGATCTTGAGGATATGAAAGTATGATTAAGAAATGCTTAAAAGAATTGAAAATTACTACCTATACAAATAATGTGCACCTTTTTTTTCGATGGCTCAATCATAAGAACTCTACAGTTAAGCGAGCTTAGTTTGGAGAAATGACGTCGCAGGGGAATGTCGAGGCTATTAGTTTTTGAATCTGGAAAGTTAAGTGAACTCACTTGGTCGGATTTTGCCATCAACAATATTAATTCAGAAATGAACTTAAAAGGTTACACTAATTAATTATGATAAATATACTAGTGATGAAGGTAAAAGTAAGTTGAAGTGAAATAAAATATAATATCTTTTTATATTTTTAAAAAGTTCAAATAACTATATTTAATAAAATAAGTTAAAGATTTGAAAATCTTCATATCTATAGTTTCAATAATCAAAGTATTTTTTAATAAAAAAAATAATAAATTGCATTAGATTAAACAAAAGATTTGGAATGCAACAACAGGCTTAAAGACGTATAATTGACCAAAATGTTAAATATACAAATTTTTTTATCCTAAATATAGTTGAACTAGTTACAAAGAAAATACAAAGTTGAACTAAAAAGAATGTTGCCACACCTAAACAAATAGAATCCTCATATTATTAAATTTATATGGTGTCACATCACATCACATAAAATTATAGATTAGTAAAATGTAAGATTTGAATCTGATTCAACAAGACACGTTGCTTTCTCTAAATAAAATGCAAAATTATCTATGTCTATACCACATATAAAAAAGGGTAAAATAGGGAAAATTTTAAATTTTCATTTTGCCTATGACTTTTAAATATATGTCCATTGCACTCTTTGTTTTAATGGTTAGTTATTTAAATCACTTCGAACTTATGTAAAAATATATCTTTTCACCAAAATACATTTTCACAGTTTTATTTATCATCTTTCATTTCTTTGTTTTAATTTTGACTCGAGTGACGGTTATTGATATCGTTTTAAAATCATTTTGCTAGGACAATCTTAGGAATAGGACAGACTTAAAAGCCATGGATTAAGTCACTTTACTAGGACAATCTTAGCAACTTGTTGAGTTTGTTCTTTTAGGTGTAGTTAAGTTGTTTGTAGTATAAGAACACAAAACATGGGAGTTCTCATCTATTTTAAGTTCTTGAACTACTTGCACCATTCAAACAATAATAGGTAACATGTAGCTTAAGTCACTTTACTAGGTGGATTGTATTACTCTCTTTAATATCTTATTTGGACACATTTAAGCTATTTCAAACTCAGTTATGGTATATTAGATCAGTTTTTAACATGTTGTAATGTAGTTACTCGTGGTAATGCCTTGTTGTATTTAGTTTCTTTGTAAAAATTTTACCAAGTTTGGTTATTAGTTTGCTTGTATTGGAGACATTCGATAGTCTTCTTGTATATATTTAGTTTTTTTTAAAAATATTATCAACTTTATTCTTATATATAAAAATTCTTATTTATGTTTGTACCAATTTTGTGTTAGAATAGGATTAATTGTTTATGTTTATGTTTGTACCAATCTTTGTAAAAATATTTATGTTTCAAGATTGAAATTGTCACTTAGATATATCTTAAGAGCATTTTACATGGTTTTCAAGTCAAAATGTGACTTAGCCACCTTTTTAGGAGCATTTTAGGTGGTTTTGAGGGCAAAAGGGAGACGTAGGCATATTTTAGTTTATTTGAGAGTGAAAATGTCACTTAAACACTTTTGAGAAACTTTTATTGTGATCATGAGTGTTCATACTTGTGGGGGTAGGTTATGACATCAATATTTTGGGCAATATCAATTGAGGTGGATAAGTTGTTGACATTGGAAAGGTAAAACCTTCTTTCATTATTATCATTGTCAATATTGAGGTGTAGGGTTGAACTCTAAAATGATTTTTTTTTTCTTACTAGATTTTGCAAGAATGCATTGGAGTAGTGAAGCCATGGAGCAATTGATATGTTTATTAGATTTTTTTATAGGGTTACTGGCAAAACTTTGGGTGCAATGCACTTATTGTACCTAAATATAGTTATAGTTTCTTGTAAAACCTTCACTAATTGTAATTAGTGATCTTTTTGTAAAAGTATTATCAACTTTATGAAACCTATATTAAGGTCTTTTAGAATTGTGTTATTCTTTTTGGATTTAATTAGGATTACTTGATTATAGAAATCATGTGTAATAACAAGATTGAAAGAAATAACAAATATAAAAAAGAAAAAATTATTGACAATACAAAACTGTCATATGAAATTGGGTGACGAAAAAAACGTGTCTTGATAGAACGTTGGTTGACAAAAAAAAAATATTTGTCATAGTTCATAAAATGTCATGGTTCAGATATTATTGACAATTGAAAAATGTTGTTATATTTTTTTTATGACATTTAATAAGTGTCGTCGATATGCATAACATTACAGAAAATATGAAATCTTTAGTCTATTGTGACAAAGATAAAAAGTCATAATATGCTAAAAAATGACAAATAATGATTGTCATTATTTGTTCATTGTTGACAATTAATTATTGTCATAAAAAAAAAAACCATTTATGACATTTTTCAACAAATGTCATTAAAGCTTCTACCTTTACAGGCGATTTAATGACTGAAAATAAATGTTAGGAATTTTAAATCCGATAGCTTTTAAATGTCATTGAATCCCAATTTTCATTAGTGTTTGGTGTGCAATGTAGGTGATTTCGATACTAGGTTTTTCAGCATTGTCGCCTAAAGGTATGATTGTATGGGTATTTATGTTTGATTCACTACAAAATGTTCATTTGTTCGATTCCTTCTGTTCCACCATAGGGTAATCTTATAATTAATGAAATTAACTAAGTATTTATCTTTTCATGTTGGTTGGTGTATTTTTTATGTTTCTTGTGTTCGAAATTTATGTTCTTCGTGAACATGATTCACCCTTATGTCAACTACATATATGTTCAAGACTTCGGGCAATAACCTTGGATTTTTCCGTTAATGGATACATTAATATTACATAATTAGTAATTAAATTAACTAATTAATTACGAAGTTTTATGGCACAAATACAAACACTTCGTTGGCTTTCTAAATAATTTTTTGTTAGGATTTTTCTTTAAAAAAATTGTCAAGACTTAAGTATATGCTTGAAGAGTAGTTGATTGAGATGAATATTCTCTATATTTGGAAACAAAAGTGAATGAAAAACAAAGAGAGATAAAGAGAGAGAATTTGAGAAAATTAGGGAATGGGGTAGATATGAAATTAGGAGTTCAAAATATAATTTTTCTAATTTTAATTTTTAGAATCCCACCCTGATTTAATTATTGTATTCATTATACTTCATTTTCATTATTTGTTATCGATTGCATAATTAATGGAAACACTAATTATTTATCTTCTCATGTGATAGTGTATTTTTTCTCTTATATTTATTGTGTTGGGAATTTGTGTTCTTTGTTGGCTTTCTAAATAAATTATGTTTAGGATTTGTCATACAAAAAAAGTTGTTAGAATTGAAGTATATGTAAAGACTGTTAGTTCATATGAATATCCTATATTCTGAAGTGTGGGGAAAAACGTGAACGGTTGAAATGATTTAAAAAAATAGGAGACTGAGAGATATAGAAAAAGGATTTGAGAAAATTAGGGAATAGAGTAGATATGAGTTAGAAGTTGACATATCATCTTCCTAATTTTAATTTCTAGAATCCCATCATCTGTTTTATTTTTTATTTTAAAAAATTAATTGAAGTATCTATTTTACCATTTTAAACATCACGCAATATTGAAATTTTTAGTAAAAATGATGTTTAATAGTAAAAAAAAAAAAAAAAAAAATTTTATTACTTTTCTATAATGTATTGTTTTTGGCAAAAATAATGTGCATTATCTATATATTACAATGTCAAAATATTAATCTATGTATTCAAGAATTTAATTACTAGCACAATTTTTTCTTTGTACTATATAAAAAAAAATTGTATGAAAAGACTAATAATATAAAAACATTAAAACAAAAATCATTACATTGTATGTGATATCCCAAATTTTAAGGTAATTTTAAATTAATTATCTTGAATTATTTAGATGATTGTTTGAATTTTGAGGTTTAACTGAATTATGTTTCGGAAATAATTCAATTTAAAGTAATGTCACAAAATATTTGATTTTAATTCAATTAGTAGATAATTGAATTTAGTTTGGAGACTTAAAAGGTACTTTTAATTTGAAGATTTTGATTTTGGGTGAGAATTAATGATTTGGTAAATTCAAGAAAAATTGTTGATAAGTTATTTTGAAATTGAAGTTAAGTTGAAAAATATTTGATTCGATGGGTTGAAAAGCATATTGAATAAGTTGTATTTTTGTTTTGGGAAAAAGAAAGGAAAATAAAAAGGAAAAGATGTATATGTATATATGAGGATTTGGAATTAGGGTTTTATTAGGGAAAAAGGAAATAAGGTTATTATAAATAAACTCTTCTCGGTATGTGTAGTTAATTTTAAAAAATAAATTCTCTTCACATCTCCTTCTTCTCTCGCGTTAGCGCCACCGCCGTCACCGCTCTCTTCCTCTTTCTCTCCTTTGTGTCTTTTCGTTCTTTCTTCCCTCCCGCCAGTCCGTCCCCGCCCATCATTCCACCCACGCGAAGTCATTCACCATCTGCTAAAGTTGGGCGAAGTCTTCCTCTCCTTGGCGATTTCTCTTCCTGCCCGGCTTGCCAGTAGTTGTGGGTCTTGCCACCGCCGTGGGTTCCGCTCCTTTTGTCCACCGTGAGTTGCGTTGTCACCGGAATCATGGGTCTTAGGTAAGATGTTGGTGTTTTGTGGGTCTCTTACTTGGGCTTGGAGTTCCTAAAATATTTTTGGGTTATGCGTAGATCGAGTTAAACCATGCTTTGGGTAAGATTATTGGGAGTAAATTTTGGTTAATGTGATTGAAATTAAGCCTAGAGGTTTAATTCAAGTTTGAGTTTATGCCCTAGGTTTTGTGAGAATTGACTACTTAGATAGCTACTCCCAAACTTACTGTTTTGAATTGCTTAGTTTGGGTGAAATTGAGATACCTGACATATTTAGAATTATTTTATAAGCATGATGATATTAGCACATGTTTGATATAAGATTTATGATATGAACTTATTCTAAGCATGTTGTAACCTTAGATAAAAGTGACAATTTACCCTCCTAATGTTACTATGTTATCGGAAACCGACGTGACCCCCGTAGTGGGAGTATTTTGTACTCATCATTTTTGTTATGTTTTTTTCAAGTAAGGGAAATGACACAAAAATACTCATCATTTTTGTTATGTTTTTTTCAAGTAAGGGAAATGACACATTAGCGAATGACGAAAGAAAACCTTAATTGTGCCGGACTAGACTAATGCTTCTGCACGAGTTTTCATATTTTCCTTTTGTTTTAGTACTTAGGATTTGTTATTGAAACTAAAATTGTGTTATTTCTTTATGCCAAACTTCCTATTTTTATACATTAATGCTTTAGGGGTACTTTGATTAAAGGTTTTTGGTTATTAAACGACGAAAAATTTATTTACCTTAATGGTATTTCCTCAATTTTTAGTAAAATTATGAAAAAGAGTTTTTTGAGATGTATGCATGCATATATAGTGACGGCCTAGTTGAAGTCTTAGGAAGTCGGATCGCTACATTGTCTAACTTTAAAAGTTTTATATATAGTAATTAAAACAAAACTATATAGTATTTATTTAATACATCCTAAAAATACTACATATGTTTTAATCTTTCTCAATTAAAACTACAAAATTTCATGTGCAATGCACATGTTTCTTAACTAGTACTATATTAAAAAGCCGGGCAATAAGGGAGAGTTTTTACCTTCCTTTTTTGCCCCATATTTTTTAGTAAATGACTACTTTGTTCTTCCATCCTTGGGATACAACTGTTCATTTGGTGTCTGTTGAGCAATGTTAGGAGAATAGAGTTGCAACCTTATGTCAGTGGAACACAACTCATGATCATTGAATGTACATAGTTACACATATTGCATTAGTGTATCCATTCATGATTTATGTACGAATATGGTCTATGTATAAAAATGTGACTATTCTAGTTTAAGTGTCCTTTGGTACCCTTCAATCTTTGGGACACGACTCTTCGAGTTTAGGTGTCTATTGATTGTTTGTGTGTGTATGTGGCTACGCATCGAATAAATATATTCATTCATGTATGAATGTGATCCATATAAAAGGTGACTTATCAAGTTTAGGTATTTGTTGAAAGACATTGGAGCAATAAAGATGGTCCTCCATATTTTTACTTTATAATTAATCAACATGATTTACAACTAATAAATATAAATAAATTTTCAACATTCACACTAAATCTTTAGAAAATTAAAAATAAACAATAAAGTATTAAATTCATAAACACGTTCATCACACGTGAGTCATCACCACTAGTAACTAAAAAATATTTTATTATATTTAGAGTAAATAACACTTTTGGTCCTTAAAGTTTTGTGTAGGTTTCTATTTGGTTATGCAAGTTTGGTTAAATTATAAAAAATACCCTTGAACTTAGCTTTGTGCCAAAAATATACCTTTGAATTTTCAAAAGATTAAAAAAATACTCTTAAATTTTTAAAAAGACTTCATAAGTATCATTATCGTTAGTTTTGGATGGAAATCGTTAAAGTTTCGTTAGAAAAAAAAAAAAAAAAAAAAAAAA